>JAFMOD010000677.1:7194-21442 GCA_019802435.1 Corydoras maculifer
GCTTCTTTATTTTTCTGAGAGTATTCGGCGGGTATCGGTGCGGCCCCGTCCCGATCCGAAACGAATCAGACTGCTGGTGTTAGCTGTGTGCATGCATTATTCATCTACCATCGCAATCTTCACCTCATGTTTATCCGTTGCCCATTCAATCCGGGAAGGTATCTGCTGCATCGGCAAGTCGGCACAAATGGAAAGTGGAGTCTTTTCAGGAGCCGCTGTTTAGATCGTGTTTTCGTGTGTGTCCCCCCCCCCCCCCGCTACATTTGCCCTGGCAGCGCGTTGGAAACGGCAGCCGTGTGCCGTTCTGATGGGTGAGATCAAATGAAGCCATGCGAAATGTCTTTAAAGCATGTAAAACGGGCTTGTGGACCCCGGCGGAGGCCATTGTATTGTACAGGGAGGCGCAGGTGATTACAGCTCTGACCTCCCTCCCTGCTTTAAAGGTCTTCTGGCTGTAGCTGACAATCCGTCACTGTTCCTCGGTTCCGTTTGCTCGGCCCACACACTGAGGAATCTTTTAGCGACAGCTCGCAGGGTGTGTGTGGGATGCTTTGTTTGGATGATGGGATGTGGGCGTGTGGGGGTATGTGCTGTTAAAGAGCACCGGCCACCTGAATCGGCATCAGAACGGCATCAACACTCAGGTACAAATCCATCCATCCATCAATCCATCCATACCCCCCATTGTGGGGCAGCAACTTAAGAAAAGGTTTCTATCCCCAGCTACCTCTTCCAGCTCTTTAGGAGGACAATTGAGACACATAGACTCTCCATCTTGCCCTGGGTCTCCGGGGTTAACCATGCCTGGAATACCCCACCAGGAAGGTTCCTGGAAGCATTAGGACCAGATGGCTGATCCACCTCCAGTGATCTCATTCTTTCGGTCACTACCCCATGTTTGTGGACATAGGTGAAGGTAGCAACGTGGACTGACCACTAAATTGAGAACCCTGCCTTATGGGGACTGGGGACGGACCGGAGTCCCCATCACTGCAGACGCTCACCAAACCAACCCCATCAAGATCCCAAAAAACTTCCCAGGACAACCAAGACACATAGTCTCTCCATATTGCCCTGGGTCTCCCCGTGTCCGTGTGGGTTTCCTTCGGGTTCTCCGGATTCCTCCCACAGTCCAAAAACATGGATCAAGGTCAACTGAATGCTTCGAATTGCCCCATATAGTGTGTCTGTGTAAGTGAGTGTGTTCCCAATGATAGATTGGCGTCCTGTTCTGGGTGTATCTGCCCAGAGCCCGAAACGTTCTCCCCTGAATGGGCATGGGGAACCCCCCCCTATGACCCTAATAGAGGATAAAGCAGAAGATAATGAATGGATGGATGGATGGATTATGAGTATATGGGCGGCACGGTGGCTTAGTAGTTTAGCATGTTCTCCTTTCAGCGCTGGGGGTTCAGGTTCGAATCTCAATCTGGGTGAAGTTTCATGTTCTTCCCGTGTCCGCGTGGGTTTCCTCCGGGTTCTCCGGTTTCCTCTCACAATCCAAAAAACATGGATCCCCATATAGAGTGTGTCTGTGTGAGTGAGTGTGTGCTCAGTGATAGATTGACGCCCTGTCCTGGGTGTATCTGGCCAGCGCCCGAAACATTCTCCCCTGGATGGGCATGTGGAAACCCCCCCGTGACCCTACTAGAGGATAAAGTGGAAGATAATGGATGAATTGATGGATGGATGGGTGGATGGATTATGAATGTATGGGCAGTGGCTTAGTGGTTGGCATGTTCTCCTCTCAGCGCTAGGGGTTCCCGGTTCAAATCCCCATCTGGGTGGAGTTTACATGTTCTCCCTGTGTCCGTGTGGGTTTCCTTCGGGTTCTCCGGTTTCCTCCCACAGTCCAAATACATAATTGAAGGTAAATTGAATTTGCCCCATATAGAATGTGTCTGTGTGAGTGAGAGTGTGTTCAGTGATAGATTGCCCCCCTGTCCTGGGTGTATCTGCCCAGCGCCCGAAACGTTCTCCCCTGGATGGTTCTCCCCCGCGACCCTAGTAGAGGATAAAGCAGCAGATAATGGATGTCAGTCTATGGGTTTGCTTTATGTGGCGTTTCTGCCGGATCTCGGCGATGATGCTGCATTTCAGGGCGGGGCTAAGAAAGAAAGCATGTCCAGAGCTATTAGGGTTGGGCCGGACCACGGCACGCTTCGGTCTCAATGGAGCGGGGGCAATTTTGCGATTTGCGCGGACACTTTTGTCTGAATTCAGCCTTTCTAAACGAATACCTTTCAATTTAAGCAGATTGTTTTATCAGCTCGCTGATACGGTGCGAAGGCCCCGGTGTAGCCGTTTCTCTAAAGCTTAATCTACAGCAGACCATCAGGCCTCGCCGAGAATCTGATTATGGATTATGAGATTGTCTGGAGGCACGCTGTAAAGAGCTTAATATCCAGTGATGGAGAACAGGAGGCATGGAACAAGTAATACATCTGATCAGCTTCCTCACACAAAGCCTCATTAAAGAACCCTAATCGGCCTTCCTGTGTGCTCCACCCCAGCCATTATTCCGCTTCATACTAAAGGTGGGTGGGGCACGGGGGCTTAGTGGTTGGCATGTTCTCCTCTCAGCGCTGGGGGTTTAGGTTCGAATCCCAATCTGGGTGGAGTTTCCATGTTCTCTCCGTGTCTGTGTGGGTTTCCTCCGGGTTCTCCGGTTTCCTCCCACAGTCCAAAATCATGGATCAAGTCAATTGAGTTCTCCAAATCGCCCCATATAGAGTGTGTCTGTGTGAGTGAGTGTGTGACCAGTGATGGATTGGAGCCTTGTCCTCGGTGTATCTGCCCCTGGGTGTTTCTGCCCCTGTCCTGGGTGTATCTGGTGCCCGAGACGTTCTCCCCTGGATGGGCATGGGGAACCCCCCCCCCGCGACCCTAGTAGAGGATAAAGTGGAAAATGGATGGATAGATTATGAGTATATGGGCAGTGGCTTAGTGGTTGGCATGTTCTCCTCTCAGCGCTAGGGGTTCCCGGTTCGAATCCCAATCTGGGTGGGCTTTCCATGTTCTCCCCGTGTCCGCGTGGGTTTCCTCCGTGTGCTCCAGTTTCCTCCCACAGTCCAAATACATAATTCAAGGTAAATTGAATTTGCCCCATATGGAGTGTGTTTGTCTGTGTGAGTGAGTGTGTGTCCAGTAATAGATTGGCGTCCTGTCCTGGGTGTATCTGCCCAGCGCCCGAAAAGTTCCCTCCTGGATGGGCATGAGGACCCCCCTCCCCCAACGACCCTAGTAGAGGATAAAGCTGAAGATGATGGATACTGAAGGTGCGAGGAACGTGGTGCAGAACGGCCGTTTCAAAGCATCACATCTGGGCTTGTTCCGAGATCTGCCATCTGCATCCCACTGAGAGCGCGAGGGGGGAGGGGGGGGGGCGAGAGAGCAAGCGAGAACTGTGTAGAGAGACAAAGTGTATTCATAATGCTCAGAAGTAGAAGAAAGAGCCGAGCACTTAACACTCACGACAGCTCGGATGGAAGCCGCTACGGTTAGAGGAGCGAGATGCTGCAGGAATCCGACCCGAAACTGAGCTCTGAAATGTGAGGGACGGATTTAAAATTAGACAGTAGTCTAGCAATGGTTCCTACCTGCCCTGCTGACGTCTCTCTGTCTGAAGAAGGTGGGGAGACCGCACATAAAGGCTTTGGATAGTTAAAAGGTTCTGGTCCGGGTCCGGCCCACGACCTGCGTTTTCATCCGGCCCACGTGCCGCATGATCTGACGGCTCCGGTTGTGAGATATGGGCCTCATACGGAAGAGATTAGCGCCATGCTGTAACATATCTGTAACTAAATGCCCTTTCACCTCTAGCCATGCAGTTCCCACCAGTGGTGTGGAGGGCGCTGTTGTGCCGATAACGCTCAGATGTGTCCACCATTCGCTACCCCTGCAGATACAAATAATCCTAACCATTGACATGTTGTTGATTAGTTAGGACACTGGGATGTGGACCAGATGTTTTAGAACACGAGGTCCACCTTCAGCTCACATGCAGTTTGCCAGTGGAGCCATTGGGCCACCAGTACAGATGTGGCCCACATCTGTACACTAAGGTTCCAGCTAAATGTCCCTTAAGGTGGTTGGACCAATACTACAGCAGGGGGCGGCACGGTGGCTTAGTGGTTTAGCAAGTTCTCCTCTCAGCACTAGGGATTCCCGGTTCGAATTCCCATCCGGGTGGAGTTTCCATGTTCTCCCCGTGTCCGCATGGGTTTCCTCTGGGTTCTCTGGTTTCCTCCCACAGTCCAAAAACATGGATCAAGGTCAATTGAATTCTCCAAATTGCCCCATACAGAGTGTGTTTGTGTGAGTGTGTGTGTGTGTGCCCAGTGATAGATTGGCGTCCTGTCCTGGGTCTATCTGCCCAGCGCCTGAAACGTTCCCCCCTGGATGGGCATGGGGAAACCCCCCCCCGCGAGAGAATGAAGTGGAAGATAATGGATGGAAATGGATGGTTGAATGCTCCAAATTACCCCATATAGAGTGTGTTGGTGTGAGTGAGTGTGTGCCCAGTGATAGATTGGCACCCTGTCCGGGGTGTATCTGCCAGCGCCAAAAACATTCTCCCCTGGATGGGCATGGGGAGCCCCCCCCCCCCGCTACCCTAGCAGAAGATAACGCAGAAGATAATAGATGGATTATTACAGTAGTTCTGAACTGTGTTAAAGGTGGAGTGGGCTAAGGGTGGAGGAACACACTTGGCCAAATGGCCAGTCCAACCAGATTCGGAGTTTGGGGGCAAATTGGAATCTTGATTTTTTACAAACCTTGGGTTATGTTTGAGTTAATTAACACCTTTTTTGGCGCAGTACCCACCAGCCCAAGTTTAAAGGGCAAAGTAGCTCAGTGATCAGGGTGTTGGGTTCAAATCCCAGGTCCACTGAAGTTACCAGTGTGGGTCCTTGAGCAAGAACCTTAACCCTCATTGCTGCAGGGATGTTGTGATGAACCCTGTGTTCACCTTGTAAGTCGCTTTGGATAAAAGCGTCCAATAAATGACCAAATGTAAATGTACTGTAAAGGTTCTAGAGAGGGTTCTGTACGTTCCTTGTCACTGATACTTTACGGAGAACTGGGCCACGGGTGGAAGAAAGAAGCGGTTGGCAGCTCTGTGGTGTCGGATGAAGCCCGAGCTCACAGCTCACCTACAGAGATGATGTGGGTGTGTTAGAAAAGTGTGGCAGTCACGTAATAACAGCAGAAAAGAAACCAAGAGGAATTAGAAAAGCTCTCTGTTTATTAAGTGAAGTTCGTTATGTTTATAATAATTAACAAAGATGATGAGATTAGAAGGGGTTGCACGGTGGCTTAGTGGTTGGCATGTTCTCCTCTCAGCACTAGGGATTCCCGGTTCGAATCCCCATCTGGGTGAAATTTCCATGTTCTCCCCGTGTCTGCATGGGTTACCTCCAGGTTCTCTGGTTTCTTCCCACAGTCCAAAAACAGGGATCAAGGTCAATTGAGTTCTCCAAATTGCCCCATATAGAGTGTGTCTCTGTGAGTAAGTGTGTGCTCAGTGATAGATTGGCGTCCTGTCCTGGGTGTATCTGCCCGGCGCCCGAAACGTTCTCCCCTGGATGTAGTACGTTCTCCCCTACAGTAGTAGAGGATATGGTGTAGGATAATTGATGGACGCCGGGCAGATACACCCACACACACTCTTTATGGGGCAATTTGGAGAACTCAATTGACCTTGATCCATGTTTTTGGACTGTGGGAGTAAACCGGAGAACCCGGAGGAAACCCACGCGGACACGGGGAGAACATGGAAACTCCACCCAGATTGGGATTCGAACTGGGAATCCCCAGCGCTGAGAGGAGAACATGCCAACTACTAAGCCACCAATCCCAACTCCACTAAACATCATTGGGATGAAAATGACGTCACAATGCAAAGCCATTCTCAGACTCACTCCTGGATGAGTGGAAGCTGTTGGAGCTGCAGAGGGCGGGGGAGCGTATGAGTATGTGACGTCATAAACTCTCTAGGCGTTTGTACCATTTGCCGGGTTTGTTCCCGATACGATTTTATTTTAAAAAATGAAAGAAATTTTATTTCCAATGTTTTATTATTTTATTATTAAATATTCATGAGATCAAAGACTCAGGCGTCACGTCTCCGGCTTTTAACAACCGTGCGTCTTCAAAGAGGCGCGCGTCAAGCGCCGCCACGCTGAAAACACGGCGTCACGTGGTTGCTCGTGGGTTGTTGTTTTTTTGTTTTTTGTTGTTCATGGTGCTGATCGGATTCGGCAGAGTTCAGTCAGCTTCGGAGCGTAGCACTTAAGTTTGAATCGGAACGCCGACGCCGACGCACAAAAACAGAGCGCGCGCTGTGGATAGAGCCGACCCGAACCCGAACCCGAACCCGAACCGAAGGAGGCTCCGTCCACAACAGAGGCGTTTTAAGGGTTTAGAAACGTCAGGGGCTTTACCCCAGATCCCTTCTTCCCCCTCAGGAGGGTATTCATCCACATTTAAAACTGCTGTTACATCTATTTATTTTGTTCATTCATTATTTATATTGGATAAAATTAAATAACGGGCGGCACGGTGGCTTAGTGTTTAGCATGTTCGCCTCTCAGCGCTAGGGATTCCAGGTTCGAATCCCCATCTGGGTGGAGTTTCCATGTTCTCCCCATGTCTGCGTGGGTTTCCTCCGGGTTCTCCGGTTTCCTCCCACAGTCCAAAAAGATGGATGAAGTCAATTGAATTCTCCAAATTGCCCCATATAGAGTGGGTCTGTGTGAGTGAGTGTGTGCCCAGCGATGGATTGGCGTCCTGTCCTGGGTCTATCTGCCCAGCGCCCGAGACGTTCTCCCCTGGATGGGCATGGGAACCCCCCGACCCTAATAGAGGATGAAGCGGGAGATAATGAATGAAAGAAAATTAAATAACATACAGTATGGTGGCATGGTGGCTTAGTGGTTGGCATGTTCTCCTCTCAGCGCAAGGGATTCCTGGTTCGAATCCCAATCTGGGTGGAGTTTCCATGTTCTACCCGTGTCTGCGTGGGTTTCCTCCGGGTTCTCCGGTTTCCTCCCACAGTCCAAAACATGGATCAAGGTTAATTAAATTCTTCAAAATTGCTCCATATAGAGTGTGTGTGTTTGTGCCCATACATTGATTGGCACCCTGGATGCCCCCCCCGACCCTAATTTAGGATAAAGTGGAAGATAATGAATGAATGAAAATTAAATAACATGAAATCTGTCTGTCAGCAGTGGAGAGCACATTCAGTTCTAATAGATGATGTTTCGGCTGAAAACTTTGGAATAAATGAACCTGAGCTTCGGCAGAAAAGCATGAATCCGTTTGAGACAGTTTTAAGGTTTTTGCTTTGAAATACCGTAACTCTGCGACAGTTTGCGCCTTCAGAAAAAAATTCTAACGGTTTCTGGAAGCTGAGAAGCTGCTCTTTACAGACAACATACAGTTATTGCGGTAACTTTACTCCCGATACTGGCGAAAAAAATCTGTCTCCCTCACACACACACACACACACACACACACACACACAGAGTTTGGAAGCACAAACAGCTGATGGTGAATCCATCGTTCGGTCCCGCTGCTGGAGGACAGGCTGCGGAGAAAGCTGCTCTCATTTGATCCAGGGCTACTAACCAAACATCCGGGGCTATAGCCATGAAAGCCCAGGTCTAAGGACGCCCCTGCTCCACAATGAGAAGGATGGCGATCTGGCCGCGTCCCAAACCCCGAGCCGCTCTCCACAGCTAGCGCCGGGAGCGCGTGACGAGGACATGCGCGTGTCCACGCGCTCATCCAAGTAGCGGCGGCGCAGCGCAGAGCGCACGAACCCTCCTCCCGCCGCGCGCGCGCCGAGGCTCGCAGCCGCCCATGAAGTCCTCAGACCTGTAGAACCTCGGGGACAGGGACAGGGAAGGGAAGGACAGCTCGGTCTTTGCGGTTGTCCTGCCGGACGGAATGGTCGGGGTGGTGAAGCAGAAGGCGCTCGGGGTCGCGTCGTTGCCCCTGGTCGTGGCGTTGGTGTGCTGCGCGCAGAGGTAAGGACGCCGCCGCCGGGGGACATGCTTCTGTCTCACAAAAAACCCCCAAACCTCTTTCTTCTGATCTCCTTTCCAGCGCCAACGAACCAGGCAACATGTCCATCGTCAAAGAGACCGTGGACAAGCTGCTGAAAGGATACGACATCCGCCTGCGACCCGACTTTGGAGGTATGACGTTTTAAAGTTGCACTGTAATAAAAAACACTTTAATAAGAGTTATTTAAGTTGAAGTAATTTATTTATAGAGTGTGTTTTTATAATAGGACATTGTTGCAAAGAATCAGAGTCCATCCATTATCTTTCTTTACTAGGGTTGGGGTAGGGGTAGGGGTAGGGGTGGGGGCAGATACACCAAGGACAAGGCGCCAATCTATCGCTGGGCACACACTCACTCACACAAACACATGTTATATGGGGCAATTTGGAGAATTCAATTGCCCTTAAATCCATGGGGTTTTTTTTGGGTTGTGGGAGGAAACCCACACGGACAGGGAGAATGTGGAAATTCCACCCAGATCGGGATTCCAACCGGAAAGCCCTAGCGCTGAGAGGAGAACATTCCAACCACCAAGCCACCGTGCCGCCCCACACAGACACACTCTGTTATATGGGGCAATTTGGAGAATTCAATTTTCCTTGAATCCACGTTTTATTTTTTTTGGGACTGTGGGAGGAAAATGGAGAACCCGGAGGAAACCCACACGGACATGGGGAGAACATGGAAACTCCACCCAGATGGGGATTCGAACCTGAATCCCCAGCGCTGAGAGGAGAACATGCCAACCACTAAGCCACTGTGCCACCTGGAATATCTGTCCATCCATTCATTATCTTCCACTTTATTAGGGTCGCGGTGGGGGTTCCCCATGCCCATCCAGGGGAGAACGTTTCGTGCGCTGGGCAGATAGACCCAGGACAGGGGGGCAATCTATCACTGGACACACACTCGCTCACACACACACACTATATGGGGCAATTTGGAGAACTCAATTGACCTTGATCCATGTTTTTGGACTGTGGGAGGAAACCGGAGAACCCGGAGGAAACCCACGCGGACACGGGGAGAACATGGAAACTCCACCCAGATTGGGATTCGAACCGGGAATCTGTAGTGCTGAGAGGAGAACATGCCAACCGCTAAGCCACCATGCCCATTGTGTACGTTCCTTGTCACTGATACTTTAAGGAGAACTGGGCCACGGGTGGAAGAAAGAAGCGGTTGGCAGCTCTGTGGTGTCGGATGAAGCCCGAGCTCACAGCTCACCTACAGAGACGATGTGGGTGTGTTAGAAAAGTGTGGCAGTCACGTAATAACAGCAGAAAAGAAACCAAGAGGAATTAGAAAAGCTCTCTGTTTATTAAGTGAAGTTCGTTATGTTTATAATAATTAACGAGGATGATGAGATTAGAAGGTGGCTTAGTGGTTGACATGTTCTCCTCTCAGCACTAGGGATTCCCGGTTCGAATCCCAACCTGGGTGGAATTTCCATGTTCTCCCCGTGTCTGCATGGGTTTCTTCCGGGTTCTCCGCTTTCCTCCCACAGTCCAAAAACATGGATCAAGTCAATTGAGTTCTCCAAATTGCCCCATATAGAGTGTGTCTGTGTGTGTGTGAGTGAGTGTGTGCCCAGCAATAGATTGGTGCCCTGTCCTGGGTGTATCTGCCCGGCGCCCGAAACGTTCTCCCCTGGATGGGCATGGGGAACCCCCCCCGCGACCCTAATAGAGGATAAAGAGGAAGATAATGGATGAATGAATGAAACTATAGAAGTCCATCGAGGGTGGGCGGTCCAATCAGAGTCCAGGTTGCATCCTGTGATCGTTGCAGCTGAGTCAGTACTTAATACATCAAAGCTTCAAAGTGGAACCAGGAACCAGTCCTGGTGATGGCGACGCTGATGGAGATGGTGTATCATAGACTATAACCCAGTTAAACCAGCCATTAGTATTTGGTTCTTGAAGAGTCTTAATGGTTCCTCATATTGAATTGAGACAGGACATGTTCTGAACTCTGTCCTGACGTTCTCTTGCAGGTGCCCCGGTGGCCGTCGGAATGAGTATCGATGTTGCGAGCATAGACATGGTGTCAGAAGTCAATATGGTGAGTGCACTCTGTCCATATGAGCCGTTACAGCGTTTGCGGGACGTGTGGGAAGAACTACTGTCCTGTCCGACACCCAGCCCCTAAAATCTGGAGGACGCTGCGAGTGTTCCACCACCCAACCGTCTTCTTGACAATAGTGGGACCACCTCAGTGGTCATCACGTTCTCCTCTCAGCACTGGGGATCCTGGTTGGAACCCCAATCTGGGAGGAGTTTGCATGTTCTCCCCGTGTCTGCGTGGGTTTCCTCTGGGTTTTCTTTTCTCACGGTCCATAAACGTGAATTTAAGGTGAATTGGAGGCTCCAAATGCTTCTATATTGTGTGTGAGTGTGTGTGAGCCCTGTCCTGTCCACCCCCCCCCCCGCGACCTGGTGTAGGATTCAACAGAAGATGAGGGACAGATGGATGGACGGTATTGTTTGTAGCTCATGAAGGCTGTCTCTGTCCATCCATCCATCCAATATGTTCCACTTTATCCTCTAGTAGGGTCGTGGGGTGGGGGGGGGGGTCCCCATGCCCATGCCCATCCAGGGGACAATGTCTCGGGCGCTGGGCAGATACACCCAGGACAGGACGCCAATCTATCACTGGGCACACACTCACTCACACACACACTCTATATGGGGCAATTTGGAGAATTCAATTCACCTTGAACCATGTTGTTGGACTGTGGAGAACATTTCAGCCCCTGTCCTGGATGAATTTGCCCAGCGCCTAATAAGTTCTCCCCTGGATGGACATAGAGAACCCCCCCATGGCCCTAGTATAGGATAAAGCGGAACATAATGGATGGATGGACATTTCGGGCGGCATGGTGGCTTAGTGGTTGGCATGTTCTCCTCTCAGCACTATGGATTCCCAGTTTGAATCCCAGTCTGGGTGCAGTTTCCATGTTCTCCCAGTGTCCACATGGGTTTCCTCTGGGTTCTCTAGTTTCCTCCCACAGTCTAAAGACATAGATCAAGTTCAATTAAATTCTCCAAATTGCCCCATATAGAGTGTGTCTGTGTGAGTGAGTGTGTGTCCAGTGATAGATTGGCGTCCTGTCCCGGGTGTATCTGCCCAGCGCCCGAAACATTCTCCCCTGGATGGACATGGGAACCCACCCCACCGCGACCCTAGTAGAGGATAAAGTGGAAGATAATGGATGGATAGACATTTCAGGCAGCATGGTGGCTTAGTGGTTGGGATGTTCTCCTCTCAGCACTATGGATTCCCGGTTCAAATCCCAGTCTGGGTGCAGTTTCCATGTTCTCTCCGTGTCCACATGGGTTTCCTCTGGGATCTCTGGTTTCCTCCCACAGTCCAAAAACATGGATGAAGGTCAATAACATTCCCCAAATTGCCCCATATAGAGTGAGTGTGTGTGCGTGTGTAAGTGTGTGTGGCCAGTGAAAGTTTGGCACCCTGTCTTGCGTGTATCTGCCCAGTTCCTGAATCATTCTCCCCTGAATGGGCATGGGGAACCCCCCACTGCGACCCCGGTCCCTAGTATTGGCTTAAGTAGAAGATAACAGATGGATGGAGGGACGACAACATGGTTGCCCCACTACATAGTGCACTTTATGTGTAATAGGGAGCAGCTCTGAATACAGCTATTGACTCGGACCCAAATGGCTGTGTAAGTGCACTGCACAGGGTGAAATTATACTATTATTATTCTATTAGACCCTATTAGACTAAGTGTGCTGCACGGAGTATCCGGTAGGTATACAGTGGTGGAATGTGGAGGGCAGATGGCTCCCTCTGATCTTTATGCAGTGCAGACGGCATGATCTTTTGGCTTTGGAACACTTGTGCAGGTCGGCTTTTCAAAATGTGGGGTGCAGTTGGAGGATATCCTTATCTGTACATATGGCGTCCATTCCTGATTCCCTTCATAATCTTTTGGAATTTAAGCAGGGACAGGTCTCCATCCATCCATCTATTATCTTCCACTTTATACCTACTAGCGTCGTGGGGGGTTCCCCATGCCCATTCAGGGGAGAACGTTTCGGGCGCTGGGTCAGGACAGTGTGCCAATCTATAACTGGACACTCACTCAATCACACACAAACACACACACTCTATATGGGGCAATTTGGAAAATTCAATTGACCTTAATCCATGGTTTTGGACTGTGGGAGGAAACCGGAGAACCCGGAGGAAACCCAAACGGACACGGGGAGAACATGGAAACTCCACCAAGATTGGTATTCGAACCAGGAATCCCCAGTACCGAGAGGAGAACATGCTAAACCACTAAGCCATCATGTCACCTAGGACAGGTCTGAATTAAGGAAATATGCTTTTTAAAGCCACAAAACCTAAAAACATGTTCCTGATGGTGGGGTACATGAGCTCCCACCTAGAGATGGAGACAGTTCATTCATCCATTATCTTCTCCTTTATCCTCTATTAGGGTCAGGGTGGGGGTGGGGGGTTCCCCATGCCCATCCAGGAGAGAATGTTTCGGGCGCTGGGCAGATACACCCAGGACAGGATGCCAATCTATCGCTGGACACACACTCACTCACACACACACACACTCTATATGGGGCAATTTGGAGAATTCAATTGACTTGATCCATGTTTTTAGACTGTGGGAGGAAACCGGAGAACCCGGAGGAAACCCACGCGGACACGGGGAGGACATGGAAACTCCACCCTGCTTGGGATTCGAACCGAGAATCCTTAGTGCTGAGAGGAGAACATGCCAACCACTAAGCCACCGTGCAATAACCAAAATAATCACAGTATTAAAACAGGTCTTTATTTAAGCAGCTGGTTTGAGGTTGGCGTGTGCGGCGGGTTCGTGAGGAACTGTGTTTGTGGAGTGATGACTGGAAGTTGCCGTTGATGTCTTTGAGTCAGCAGACGCAGGGACCGGGGTATTGATTGGGCAGCTGCCAGAGGCTTTACGATTCATCCTCGAATGGAAAATACCATTAGACTGCCGATCGAGTGGAAGTGGGATTTCTGTGCTCACACACACACACACACACACACACACACACACACACACATACACACACATCCATCTTCATTGCGTTGTGTGTTATGTGTATATACAGTGGCTGTGTTGATGAGTCTACACATCTGTTTATTCATATTAAAGAGCTGTTAAAATGGATACACACCGTACATGGGGCGCAGTGGCTCAGTGGTCAGGGTGTTCGTTTATCAATCTGAAGGTTGGGGGTTCAAATCCCAGGTCCACTGAAGTTACCAATCTGGGTCCTTGGGCAAGACCCTTAACCCTCATTGCTGCAGGGATGATGTGATGAACCCTGTGCTCACCTTGTAAGTCGCTTTGGATAAAAGCGTCCAATAAATGACCAAATGTAATGGAAATGTACATAATTATACACGTGGCAGCACGGTGGCTTAGTGGTTAAGCATGTTCTCCTCTCAGCATTAGGGATTCCCGGTTCGAATCCCAATCTGGGTGGAGTTTCCATGTTCTCCCCGTGTCCGCGTGGGTTTCCTCCGGGTTCTCCGGTTTCCTCCCACAGTCCAAAAACATGGATTAAGGTCTATTGAATTCTCCAAATTGCCCCATATAGAGTGTGCCTGTTTGAGTAAGTGTGTGCCCAGCGATAGATTGCCCTCCTTTCCTGGGTGTATCTGCCCAGCGCCTGAAATGTTCTCCTCTGGATGCGCATGAAGAACCCCCCCGCGACCCTAATAGAAGATAAAGTGGAAGATAATGGATGGATAGTAGTGGCACGTTGGCTTTGTGGTTGGCATGTTCTCCTCTCAGCACTGGGGATTCCCGGTTCGAATCCCAATCTAGGTGGAGTGTCCATGTTCTTCATGTGTCCATATGGGTTTCCTCTGGGTTCTCTGGTTTCCTCCCATAGGTAAATTGAATGCTACAAATTGCCTCTAATACAGTGGGTTGCAAAAGTATTCATACCCCTTGAACTTTGCCATATTTTGTCACATTACAACCACAAACATAAATATATTTCACTGGAATTTAATGTGAAAGACCAACACAAAGTGGTATACAATTGTGAAGTGGAATGAAAGTTATACATGAATCAACAATTTTTTTACAAATAAAAAACTGAAAAGTGCGATGTGCAAAATTATTCAGCCCCCTTTTCCCTGAGTGCAACCA
>JAFMOD010000677.1:44701-116633 GCA_019802435.1 Corydoras maculifer
GTGTATGTGTGTTGCAGTGTGTATGTGTGTCAGAGGAACGAAGCGCCGGCTGTCCAACAGCAGCGAGAACTTCCCCGCACCATTACGTCCATTATTTTCCATTCCAAATCAATGGCAGCACTTTGAAGGCTTGGCAGTGCGCAGCGCCCGGTGCCCCACCCCTCACATGCGTTTGAAGTGAATCTGGAGCACTCCACACACTCATTTACAAATTTCACATGACTGCGTGTGCAGAACTAAAGGAATTAAATAGGAAACAGAAAAAGAAGGTTATTTATCATGTTGTTCGACGGAGATGAAAGGAGGAGGAGGAAGAAGAGGAGGAAGAGGAGGAAACCACAAAGCTCATGGTCAACTTTGGGGAAATTAAACAGCTTATTTTATAGTTTCTTAGTTTCCATGTTCTCCCCGTGTCCGTGTGGGCTTCCTCCGGGTTCTCCGGTTTCCTCCCACTGTCCAAAAACATGGATCAAGTCAATTGAATTCTCCAAATTGCCCCATATAGAGTGTGTATGTGTGAGTGAGTGTGTGTCCAGCGATAGATTGCCCCCCTGTCCTGGGTGTATCTGCCCAGCGCCCGAAACGTTCTCCCCCGGATGGGCATGGGGACCCCCCCCCCGCGACCCTACTAGAGGATAGATGGCTGGATAATAATAATATGTGTCACCAGAATGTCCAAAAATGCCTTTAATGTGTGTATTATGATGCGGGCGGCAGGGTGGCTTAGTGGTTGGCATGTTCTTCTCTCAGCACTAGGGATTCCTGGTTTGAATCCTAATCTGGGTGGAGTTTGCATGTCCTCCCCGTGTCCGCGTGGGTTTTCTCTGGGTTCTCTGGTTTCCTCCCACAGTCCAAAAACATGGATCAAGGTCAATTTAGTTCCCCATATAGAGTGTGTCTTCATGAGTGAGTGAATTCCCAGCAATGGATTGGTGCCCTGTCATGGATGTATCTACCCAGCACCCGAAACGTTATCCCCCCGGATGCGCATGGGGAACCCCCCCCCCCCTCGCGACCCAATAGAGGACAAAACGGAAGATGATGGATGGCTGGGTAATAATTGTCACCAGAATGTCCAAAAATCCCTTTAATGTGTGTATTATTATGCAGGTGGCACGGTGGCGTGGTGGTGACCATGTCCACCTCTCAAAACATGGCTTCAAGGTGAATTGGCTGCTCCTAATTGCCCCTATATGGTGTGAGTGAGTGTGTGCCCAGCAATGGATTGGCACCCTGTCCTGGGTGTATCTGCCCCCCCCATGAAGCTAATAGAGGATTAAGCGGAAGATAATGAGCTGATATGAGATGTTATAATGCAGTATGTCATTTTGTGTCATGGACTTTATTAGTGCACTTATAATGCATAATGAATACCGTCTTCATTGACATTGTGAGTGTGTGTGTGTATGAAGCATCTGTAAGTTTCGTGGCTCACACACTTGCGCTGTGTGTTCACATCCCTGAGGATCCTGTAAATACTGTGCAACGTGGACGCACACAGGAACAGCGCTGCCTGCAGGAGTGATGGATTATACCTGTCTGCGTCGTTCTGATGGACTTCTCCATAAAATATTAAAAAGAAGACCGTCCCCCCCACCCGGCCCGTCCCCCGTCCCCCCCGCCGGGACGCTTGGCTTCAGACGCATTTTAAGTTTAGTGATGAAGTTAGTGCATTAGGATCGTCCCACCCCCTGAATAAACAGTGGGGGGGGGGGGGTGCACACGTGAATGGTATGCATTACAGTCTTTTATTTGTGGGTGTGTGTGTGTGTGTGTATGTTTGTGTGTGGGTGTGTAAAACGCAGAATTACCACAACAGCTGCGTGCATGATGGATCTACGGCGCTATCCGCTGGACGAGCAGAACTGCACCCTGGAGATCGAGAGCTGTGAGTGTTTTCACCTCCACCCACCCGCTCGCATCCACCCGCCGGACACAGGGGCGCGAGTGCGCAAGTGATGCAGCATGTTTTACTGGAACGCAATTAAATCCTAATCATGTGACCATGTCGGGGGGGGGGGGGTTACTGTCAAAATTGGCATGGAAGCCATGTTTTTAATTCTCTTTACTAACGAGCCTTGCGACCTCAAGTTCCCCGGTTCGGTGTGTGTGTGTGTCACTGCACGGATGAATTGAATTCCCCTGTGTGTAAAAGTACTGTAGGTTCAAAATATATATATGTATATGAGAGGAGAACATGCTAACCTCTAAGCCACTGTGCCACCCTCATTTAAATTTGTTTTTTTTTTAATTCTCATTTTCTTCTTTAAAATTTAAATTTAAATGATAACTTTAAAATAACAGGGTAATCGGGGTCCGTGACCCATAATTTTATTCTTATCTCATGTACTACGTGTGATATTAATAATAATAACATTTTCTTGAATCTTGAATCTTGAAACATAAGTACGTGAATGGTGATTGAGACGCTCAATGTTTCTGAATGTGACTGATGGGTTTCCTGGTCCACAGATGGCTACACCACCGACGACATCGAGTTCTACTGGAAAGGAGGAAACGGCGCAGTGACCGGCGTGGCCCGCATCGAACTGCCCCAGTTCTCCATCGTGGACTACAGACTGGTGTCGAGGAACGTCGTCTTCTCCACAGGTGAACACCGGTCGTCATAGAAACAACGTCCAAATCGTTTTCATCATGCTTTAAACTGAAAATAGCTTTAAAATCATAATGACAAATCACCGCTAATGTATGAAGCTTTATGAACGCACTTATAATGCTTCATGCATACCAGGGTTTGTAATACTGTCATTTGGGAAACACTTTGCATGAATCTGGTATTCATAATGCAATATAAACACATTTATAAAGCTTAATAAAGCATTTATAATGCACTTGTCATAAGCCTCTGATAATGTACTTAGATGTTTATAACCACCTAAGTTTATTTTCGAGTGCTTTAAGCCAATTTGTTATAAAATGCTATGTCATACTGTTATAACACCTTATGACTGTGATTATGTTCTTTAACAGAGGTTTTTGTAATAAAGCGTTATTAATACTTTAAAAAACATAATGAATGCACTTATCTGGTATTTATGATGCATTATAAACACCATCATAAAACTTAATAAAGTATTTATAATGCTATTATTATTATATGCTGTAAGGCTTTATAACACTGACATAATGCATTATAAAATGTACATGTTAACTTGGGCGGCACGGTGGCTTAGTGGTTAGCACATTCGCCTCTCAGCGCTAGGGATTCCCGGTTCGAATCCCCATCTGGGTGGAGTTTCCATGTTCTCCCTGTGTCTGCGTGGGTTTCCTCCGGGTTCTCCGGTTTCCTCCCACAGTCCAAAAACATGGAACAAGTTAATTGAATTCTCAAAATTGCCCCATATAGAGTGTGTGAGTGAGTGTGTGCCCAGCGATGGATTGGCGCCCTGTCCTGGGTCTATCTGCCCAGCGCCCGAGACGTTCTCTCCTGGATGGGCATGGGGAACCCCACCGCAACCCTAATAGAGGATAAGCGGAAGATAATGAATGAATGGATGACATGTTAACTTATTTTAGAGACCATTGTCATAAAGCTTTATAATGCTTGTGCTCATAAATGGTTATGAAAGCTTATAAGCTCTCCTAACAGGCATTATTGTGTTAAGTGTTTTAAGCATAAGTGTTTACCTCTATGAAGGAGACTGCATAAACATAAGTGCATAATGGCTTATAAAAGATCAAAAATGCTTATAAAAATGTATTTGATTATGCATTATGCCAATTTGTATTATAAAGTTCTATGTCTTTTTGTTATAACACTTATATATGCTTATGATGTTCATTACGGCTTTTGATAAATATTATAAAGTGTTGTGAATGCTTTATGAATACCATGTTTTTTTAATGCTGTCGGTTGGGTTACCCTTTCTATGAATCCGGTTTTCATAAAGCATTAAAAACACATTCATAAAGCTTAATGAAATATTCGTAATCCATTTATGATCATCATTATGATTAACACTTGTGGAATGTAAAGTGTTCTGAATACTTTATAAGGCTTTATGAATGCACGTATAATGCATTCTGAATAGCGTGTTGGTGTCAGGTGCTCATTGGTGGCTCTGACATTCAGGTGGCGCGTCCTCTGTGCGGATCAGTGAAACGAAAGAGGCGTTTTCCTCGTCGTATCTTTAAGTTTCTGAGGGAAAAAAAGAGCATAATAAAGAAGCAAGACAGATCAAGAGAATGAGAGTGAAGGAAAAGCGCGGCACTTCATACATCATATATTCATAAACCAGAAGAGCCGCTGAATCTTAAATGATTCGTCTGTAGAGCTGCAGCACGCGCACACGCAGCACAGTGATGATTATTCCCACCATTGAATTAATGGCACTTCGGACAGGAATCCATTCCCTCTGCACATATTGGAGGGAAATTGAAAATATCATGAGTGGGTGATGGAGCTAATGACGGGAGGCGTAAGCAGGTTATAGCGCAAAGTACGGCCTCCTTATAGGGACAGGACGCGAGTGCCGAACATGTAGAACGGTATCTCTGAATACGGCGTGATGAAGCGCTCTGATCACAGCCTTCACCCTGATTTTCATTCATTCATTCATTCATTCATTCATTCATTATCTTCTGCTTTATCCTCTATTAGGGTCGCGGGGGGGTTCCCCATGTCCATCCACGGGAGAATGTTTCGGGTGCTGGGCAGATACACCCAGGACAGGGGGGCGGTGCTCAAGGCCGGGCTCCGACAAATCACGAAACAATTTATTCCATCACGGTCCGCTGTTGCCGTAGAGACGGAAGCAATCTGCACTGATTACCATAGAAACAGAAACAAAAACAGAAAGTATGGCCCCCTGCTTTTGCTGAAATAAATAGCTTCTCTTCTCACTTCTGCCCCGGCCCCACCCCCTTTTTGTCTCCTTACAACCCCCCCCACCCCTGATCCACTCTCTTAACAGGTGCCTATCCACGGCTGTCCCTGAGCTTCAAGCTGAAGAGGAATATTGGATATTTCATCTTGCAGACGTACATGCCGTCCATCCTGATCACCATCCTGTCCTGGGTCTCCTTCTGGATTAACTACGACGCTTCTGCTGCCAGAGTAGCTCTAGGTATCTGTCTCAAACCACACCAGTGCACTGAAAGTTCAGGACACTATATCACCTTTAAAGTACCCAGATTTCAAGGATAAAGTAAGAAGGCACAAGAGGGCGTGGCATTATTCGGAATAAATCACTGGAAAGAGGCGTTATTAGGCCTGACGCATAGCGGAGTACAGTTACACCTCATTCCCGTGATTTATTCACAATAATACACAACCTTGAGTGTCTTATTGCTTTTGTAAAACACAAACACACCATAATAACAAAACAAGGTTTGATTTATGAATGCCTTTATTAAAATCCATTTAATAATTTAATAAAAGTCTTCCGCCATGTAATCTAGTCCTGTTTTATGTTCCTCATGTCCATGACCATGAAGGGGACCACGTTTCAGGCGCTGGACAGATACACCCAGAACAAGGCGCCAATCCATTGCTGGACACACACTCACTTACACTCACACACACACTCTATATGGGGCAATTTGGAGAATTCAATTGACTTTGATCCATGTTATTGGACTGTGGGAGGAAACCGGAGAACCCGGAGGAAACCCATGCGGACACGGGGAGAACATGCAAACTCCACCCAGATCAGGATTCAAACCGGGAATCCCCAGCGCTGGGAGGAGAACATGCTAAACACCACACCATTGTGACACTCACTGTTTATATTAATCTGTATTTCATGATTCAAAATAGTGCACCCCCTTTACCCCAGTGTTCTATTGATAGTGTGGTTCTTGCCTTCTTACCCATAGTGCACACTCTTTACCCCAGTGTTACATTAATAGTGTGGTACTAACCTTCTTACCCCCTAGTACACACCCTTTACCCCAGTGTTGCATTAATAGTCTGGTTCTTGCCTTCTTACCCATAGTGCACCCCCTTTACCCCAGTGTTGCAGTAATAGTGTGGTACTTGTCTTTTTACCCCCAGTACATACCCTTTACCCCAGTGTTACATTAATCATCTGGTTTTGTGATGTCATTCTGGCCCACATCCCTCATTTTCATCCATTGATGGCATTGAGGTAGAACGTTCCCGAATACAACCAGTGGGCCGTAATTGCCCCAGATTAGGGCCAAAACGATTCACATGAAGGTGGCGCTGCAAAATCTGTTCTACACGTTTTTGTTTACAAAAAGAACATAACATTTGTTCGCATCAAGAAATCCTATAAAACCCAAACAATAAGTCAGAGGAACCTTCATAACAGCTCTAATAAAAAGACACATTCATCATTCCAATGAGCGGCACTGAGCTCCAGTCTCGGGGTATGACCCGAATCGGAATATCGACTCATCACGCGGCACACGCTACGTTTCCATTCCGCTTCCTAGCGTGCGTGCGATCTGCGCTGTCTTATATTCTTTAACGATGCGCCGATGTTCTTGCTTTAGACTTATGGCTCCCATTCGGTCCTCAAGGACGCGTTTTAAAAGGAGCGGTAGTCGAGAGAGAAATGTCCCCCGTTACCTTCAGACAGCGACACAAAGAGCAAATGAGAGCCGGAAAACGTGTGGTTCGCTGCCAGGGTTCAGTTGGGAGGGATTGTGTAAGCGGGTTTAATAAGCCCGGCTCGTTTATGGCATTTGCAGTTTGTGAGCGAGCTCAATCTGGAGCCGCCAGATTCATCCACGAGTCCAGATTCATGGTGGGCGGCAGAGCCGAGCCATCAAATGAGGAATCTTTCATCATGCTCGTTTTGGCTCTGAAGACGCTGAGCGGTCACAGTGTCACAGTGTTCTCGCTATCCACATACCCCTCAAATATATATATATATATGTATACACACCCAAGGCCTCAATCTGTACATGGCTGTCCTACACTGTTGATGCTGCCCGGCCACTCAAGGAAAGGGTAACCAGATTCCAATCCACCAGATGTGGATGTGGGACAAAGACAATGTTTATGTGGGACATCAATGCATCAAGGTTGTCTAAAATAACTTAAAACAAAAAAAAGAAACATCTCTATTCTGCCCCTTAGCACATAACAGACATAACAATTAAATATGTATCTATCTATCTATCTATCTACCTACCTACCTACCTACCTACCTACCTACCTACCTACCTACCTATCTATCTATCTATCTATCTATCTATCTATCTATCTATCTATCTATCTATCTATCTATCTATCTATCTATCTATCTATCTATCTATCTATCTATCTATCTATCTATCTATCTATCTATCTATCTATATATATATATATATATATATATATATATATATATATATATACATCCAACCATTATCTCTATCCATTATCCTCTTTTTGGGTCGGTTCCCCATGCCCATCCTGGGGAGAATGTTTCGGGCACTGGGCAGATACACCCAAGACAGGACGCCAATCTGTCACTGGGCACACACTCACTCACACAGACACACTCTATATGGGGCAATTTGGAGAAGTCAATTGACCTTGATCTATGTTTTTGGACTGTGGGAGGAAACCGAAGAACCCGGAGGAAACCCACGCTGAGAGGCGAACGTGCTAACCACTAAGCCACCTTGCGGTCCTATATATCCATCCATCCATCCATCCATTATCTCCATCCTTTATCCTCTACTAGGGTCACAGGGGGGTTCCCCATGCCCATCCAGGGGAGAAAGTTTCAGGCAATGGGCAGATACACCCAGGACAGGGGGGCAATCTATCACTGGGCACACACACACTCACACACACACACACTCACACACTATATGGGGCAATTTGGAGAATTCAATTGACCTTGATCCATGTTTGAGGACTGTGGGAGGAAAACGTGGAGGACGAATTCCTCTGTGTATAAGTACAGTATGTAAATAAATCACTTTATCTCTTAATCACTTGTTTCATAGGCATCACCACTGTCCTCACCATGACGACCATCAACACACACCTGAGGGAGACCCTCCCAAAGATCCCCTACGTCAAAGCCATAGACATGTACCTGATGGGCTGCTTCGTCTTCGTCTTCTTGGCCCTGCTGGAGTACGCCTTCGTCAATTACATCTTCTTCGGCCGAGGCCCTCAGATGCAGAAGAAGATGGCCGAGAAGGCGGAGAAAGCCAACAACGAGCGCACCAAATACGACGGCAACAAGGTGAGCACGGGAGCGGCCTGTCGTCATCGCGACGGCCATTCACACGACCGCACGTCACGCTATTGCGTCTCGCGGATCCGGTAAGACGCATTTACATATACTTTAGTTGTAATTTAAGAGAGGCCATCGGGCTTGATGAGAAGACAATGAACTGAAGGTAAAACACATTACCCGCAGACTGCACAGAACCCTGGATAGAGTTACTGAAAATGCCCGAGGACGGCCAGAGACAGAGGCTCTTAGCTCGCAAATCAAATTGAATTATCGACCGAGCATACTTTTGCACTTGTGGCATCCGAGATGGATAGATCTCACAAATACCAGATAATGAAATTGACACATCTTCTGCAGCATAGTGCTGTCAATTAGTGTGTGTGTGTGTGTGTGTGTGTGTGTGTGTGTGTGTGTGTGTGTGTGTGTGTTTCCAGCCCTGAAATCTCTGCATCGGGGGTGGGGGTTGAACCTAATGGCAAGCGTTTGTTTATAATAATAACACTTCTGTTTAGATCACAGGGCGGCATGCTGGCTTAGTGGTTGGCATGTTCTCCTCTCAGCGCTAGGGATTCCCAATCTGGGTGGCGTTTCCATGTCCTGAGTCATAAAGTGTTATAACACTATAATTTAAGGGCTTTGTGACATTCTACTAGAATCGTGGGGTGGGGATCCCCATATCCCTCCAGGGGAGAACCTTTCGGGCGCTGGGCAGATACACTCAGGACAGGACACCAATCTATCACTGTACTCACACACACACACACACACACTCTATATGGGGCAATTTGGTGAACTCAATTGATCCATGTTTTTGGACTGTGGGAGGAAACCGGAGAACCCCGAGTAAACCCACGTGGACACGGGGAAAACATGGAAACTCCACCCAGATTGGGATGTGTATTCTGGGTGGATACACCCAGGACAGGGGGGGCAATCCTTCACTGGGCAGGCTTTATAACCCAATGCTACATAAGAAATTCTCTTCTGTTTAATATCAGGGCGGCACGGTGGCTTAGTGGTTGGCATGTTCTCCTCTCAGCGCTTGGGATTCCGGGTTCGAATCCCAATCTGGGTGGAGTTTCCATGTTCTCCCCGTGTCTGCATGGGTTTCCTCCGGGTTCTCCGGGTTCCTCCCATAGTCCAAAAACATGGATCAAGGTCAATTGAGTTCTCCAAATTGCCCCATATAGAGTGTGTATGTGTGAGTGAGTGTGTGTACAGTGATAGATTGGCGTCCTGTCCTGGGTGTATCTGCCCAGCGCCCGAAACGTTCTCCCCTGGATGGGCATGGGGAACCCCCCGCAACCCTAATAGAGGATGAAGCGGAAGATAATGGATGGGTGTTTAGATCACGCTACTCCCTGACGGAACATGGACACAATTTGGGTGGAGCATTTAAGGTTCTCTGATCAGGAATAATGTTTTGAACCCCCCCCCCCCCATTTTGTTGCATTGGTCCCCTGTTTACAGCCAGAACAACCCTGCTCCAGTGAGATAGGTCACATCTTCCTCACTAGACCCCTGAAGGTGGGCTGGGGTATCTGGCACCAAGCTGTTAGCAGCAGATTGCTTTAACTTATGAGGTGGAGCTTACATGGATCAGACTTGTTCATCCAGCACATCCCACTGATGCTGGATGTGATTGAGATCTGGAGAATTGGGAGGCAGAGTTAACACTTCAAACAGCTCAAACTGTTTGATGTAGATGACAATGTGATCCATCAGACCTCCACCTTCTTCCATTGCTCCATGTTCAAGCTCTGAGCCCCATAGTCGGGGGCTGGACAGGGGTCCGCATGGGAACCCCGACTGCTCTGTTGTTCTGCAGCTTCATACACAACAAGCCGTGCTGCGCAGTGAATCTGACACCTTTCTATCAGAACCAGCATCAACTCCTCCAGCAGTTTGGATCAGAACCACATGGTGTCCAGCCTCCTTGACCCTGTCCCCGGTTCCCCACTGTTCCCTCCTCGCCCCACTCTTAATCCAGTTGTCTAGACCTCGAACCCTCATATAGATCAACTATGAGGATCAAACGAGGTCCAGGTGCTGCCTCATAGACCCCACCTATTACCAGCTGCAGGGATGATCACCACCTGAATGTGGTTATGAGGTGACACCTGGTCGTGTGAAGCTCATGGAGCAGGAACATTGTTCTTTTTTTGTTATTATTATTATTTTTAATCTTATTTTTATTTCACTTTATTTTCGGGCAGTCTGTTCAGGAAGCAGAGAACTGCAAGCCATCGGCGGCTAAACAGACCAATCAGGTACAAGGCCACCGTCACTCACGAGGGGTGAGTGTGTGTGTATGTGTGTATGTATGTGTGTGTGTGTGTGTGTGGCTGTTCCGTCACTGTCTGTAGTCTCCCTCTGTAATTTCGCTCATTGTTACCCTAAAACATTACAACCTCATTCTCACCGGGTCCTATCCCATCATGTAGCGCAGCTTTGCTGCTGTGTCATTGTTTTTCATTTGTGTGCATCTTTGGATTTCACTCATCAATAACTGATTTACTGATAACGATTGTTGTTATTATTATTATTATTATTATTATTATTATTATTATAAGGGGCGGCACGGTGGCTTAGTGGTTAGCATGTTCTCCTCTCAGCACTTGGGATTCCCAGTTCAAATCCCCATCTGGGTGGAGTTTCCATATTCTCCGAGTGGGTTTCCTCCGGGTTCTCCGGTTTCCTCCCACAGTCCAAAAACATGGATCAAGTCAATTGAGTTCTGCAAATTGCCCCATATAGAGTGTGTCTGTGTGAGTGAGTGTGTGCTCAGTGATAGATTGCTCCCCTATCCTGGGTGTATCTGCCCAGCGCCCGAAACGTTCTCCCCTGGATGGGCATGGAGAACCCCCCCCTCCACCCTAATAGAGGATAAAGTGGAAGATAATGAATGGATGGATAGTTATGGCATGGCGGCGGCACAGTGCCTTAGTGGTTGGCATGTTCTCCTCTCAGTGTTAGGTATTTCAGGTTCGAATCCCCATCTGGGTGGAGTTTCCATGTTCTCCCCATGTCCGCGTGGGTTTCCTCCGGGTTCTCTGGTTTCCTTCCACAGTCCAAAAACATGGACGAAGTCAATTGAGTTCTGCAAATTGCCCCATATAGAGTGTGTCTGTGTGAGTAAGTGTGTGTCCAGTGATAGATTTGCCCCCTGTCCTGGGTGTATCTGCCCAGCGCCCGAAACGTTCTCCCCTGGATGGGCATGGGGAACCCCCCCCCGACCCTAATAGAGGATAAATAATGGATGGATGGACTTGGAAATATGATAAAATGTTAATTACATCACCATCTTTTTAACAGAACGTTGTCTGAATGCAGTTTTGTAGTTGAATGGGATGAAGCGGGTGATTTCTGGTTGCATAATTGTTTTTTTTTTTCGTGGCTG
Source organism: Corydoras maculifer (assembly GCA_019802435.1). Taxonomy (NCBI): domain Eukaryota; kingdom Metazoa; phylum Chordata; class Actinopteri; order Siluriformes; family Callichthyidae; genus Corydoras; species Corydoras maculifer. Next base: position 56,270 of record JAFMOD010000677.1, read on the forward strand.
CAGGTGGATTCTCAGGGCAACATCCTGCTGACCACTCTGGAAATCCACAACGAGGTGGCCGGGAACGAGATCACCACCAGCGTGACGGACGTGCGCAACTCCAGCGCCATGGTGCTGGACAACTCCAGCATCCAGTACCGGAAGGCGAGCGTCCCCCGGCACGAGGCGGGCCGGCACAGCCTGGAGCGCAACACGCAGCCCAAGAAGGCGCGCCTGCGCAGACGCTCCTCGCAGCTGAAAATCAAAATCCCAGACCTCACGGATGTCAACGCCATCGACCGATGGTCACGGATAATTTTCCCCTCGGCGTTTTCCCTTTTTAACTTGATCTACTGGCTTTACTACGTCAATTAGCGGCGCACCTCCACCGCCTGCCGTTTTCTACCGTCGAGCTGAAGACTCATTTTCAGGGATGCTTTTCCGTTCCACTATCTCGCTTTTGGTTTTCTACTCGCCGGCCCTGGCATTTTCCTCGCGGGCTTCCAGTCAACGGCTCACACACCCTCACACACACACCTGCGTTTTCTAAAGACAGTGTGTACAGAACCGCAGCTCGTTTGTAAAGCCTTCAGACCTTCGCACTTCGCAGCCAGACCCTTTTTTTTTTAACCTCGAGCGGTTCGACTTTTAAAAATGCAAGATGAAATGGATTCAGGTGGCTTAGTGTTTAGCACGTTCGCCTAGTGATTCCCGGTTCGAATCCCCATCTGGGTGGAGTTTCCATGTTCTCCCCGTGTCTGCGTGGGTTTCCTCCGGGTTCTCCGGTTTCCTCTCACACTCCAAAAACATGGATCAAGTCAATTGAGTTCTCCAAATTGCCCCATATAGAGTGTGTATGTGTGAGCAAGTGTGTGCCCAGCGATGGATTGGCGCCCTGTCCTGGGTGTATTCGCCCAGCACCCGAAACGTTCTTCCGTTCTCCCCCCCCCCCCCCCCCCAGTAGAGGATAAAGCGGGAGATAATGAATGAACGGCAACGGATTCACTAATGCGAGCGCACATGAACTCCATCATCCACTGGATCAGCGGGGGCACCCACACCTTCACACCTGGTGGGAATGCAATATAGGGACTGGGGTGTGTGGGGTGGGGGTTGTGTGGGGTGTGTGGACGCACAGCGGGGGTTCCGTTTATTCCTCCATCAGCAGTTGAGTTGAACTTTATGCTCTCATTCATTCATACTTCGATATGGAAATGTGAACGAATGGCTCGTTTGTACATAGCTCCGCCCCCCGCGGGCTGATCGATCCGCATCGCTTCTCGCAGACTCACCGGCGCGAGGCTTCAGTACGTAGAACGACATACTAAGTTTGATTTTGGTTCTCCTCTCATCCCGGACCTCATCTGTACATAGAAATCCTGAACTGAGGCCGTACGCTGAATGTTGGCAGTGTGGCCCGCGCCCGCAGCGCCCGTCGGTACGGTTCGTTTATGTTCCGTCGCTGGATAACCTTTAGCATGTGTATTTTAACGACTCGAGCGCTGACGTGTCGGAGTGGAATGCTATCAACCTGGGCCTTACTATATCACTTCTCTCCATCAGTAACGTCCAAACGGAACCTCAACCTTGTGTTCTCCTCATTTTTTGCTTTCAGGGCCGAAATCTAAATACAAAATGTTTGATTGAATAGTGAAATGATGGATTGCACATTTGTAAAAAAAAAAAAAAAAAAAAAAGAAAAAAAAAAAGATCAGACTCGTCTCAGGGCTCCAGCCAAAATGCTTATTAACCTGAACGTAGAGAGATTTAGGAGCAGTTATGAATTCGGTATTCATAATGCATTATAACACGTTCATGAAGCTTTATAACACTCATAAGCATCTGTTAATGTAAAAAGGTGTTTATAATCATACTTATAAAGTGGAAACACACCATAAGGCTTAACACAGAGCGACATAATGCATTATAATGCATATTTGAACTGTTCATTAACACGTTGGTAAGACAGCGTCATAAGGCTTTGTGTTAAGTAATTAAAATCATCTCTGCTAACATTTCATTAACTTTACGTTTAATTAAATCAGCCTCTAAAAGTCTATGCACATAACCATTATGAAGCATTATAAATACTTTAGAAAGCATTATGATTGACATGTAATGCATTAAGGTCATTTAAGGTCAAGCCATGTGACATAGAAAAGTAACACTTCATGAAGGCTTCATAGAGCTCATAATGCATTGACTTAAGTGTTATGAAGCCTTATTGCATACAGTTATAACACATTATGTGTGATTAAGTATATTAACAAGGGCTTATCACAGGCGTTATAGAGTGTTATGAGCACTTTCTAAGGCTTTATAAATTAACGCATTGTGTCACTTAATGTTATAAAGCCTTAAGGCATGTTATAACGTTTTGAATGACTAAATAACTGCTTAAACAAACATGTACATTAACAGATTTATGTTTATAGCAGGTTTTATAAAGCATTATGAATACTTTATAAGGCTTTATGAATGCATTTATAATGTCAGGAGATTTTATAAAGCCTTATGGCATATTGTTATAACAGTTTGAGTGTGATTATAAATATCTATGTACGTTAACAAAGGCTTATAACAGGTTTTATACAGCAGTATTTTTTATAAAGCATTATGAATACTTTATAGAGCTTTATGAATGCACTTATGTCACCGGGTGTTATGTAGCCATATCGCATATTGTTATAACACTTTGAATGTGATTTTAAACATTCATGTACACAACAGAAGTTTCTGACAGGTTTATAAAGCATTATGAATGCACTTATGTCACCGGCTGTTATTACAATATGCCATAAAGCTTTATAACACATCATAAACATCCATGTACATTAACAGAAGTTTATTACAGATGTTATAGAGTGCTATGAATACTTTATAAGACTTTATGAATGCACTTATAATGCATTATGAATACCAGATAGTATTTCAGAAGGTGTCTCTGGAGTTTTTGCTGGAAATGTATTTTTATTCTTTTTACTGAACTCTAAAGACTCAGATGCGACCTTCAAAATGTAACTGCATGTTTGCAAAGCGTCGTCCTCGCGTTGCTCTGGAGATCCCTTTCTTTTAGAAGTTGCTTGCTTGATAAATGGTGATTTTGGATAAAGGGATAATGTGGGACTCACTTTTTTTTATTATTTTTGGCCTAAAACTTATTTGTGTAGAAATTTTAAATATAAAAAGTAATAGTTTCAACAAAGACGTGTAGAATGCTCAAAACTTTACAATTCGACTCTCGAACCTTAGTCTCCATCTGATGATGTGTGTGTCGTATATCAGGGAGATGCAGAAGAGCCGAGACCAATAGTGTTGCTTAGTGGCTGGCATGTGGAACTGCAGACAGAGAACTGATCCTCCACCTGACTTTTCTCTCACCCTGGAGTGATCTCCCCTGGCTCCACCTCTTATTCCCAAATTTGCGCTTGATTACAGCGCCGTCAGAGTGAGACGATGGACTGTCATCACTCTATTTAACTCAGGTTGAACATGTTCTGACTTTGGACTGAGAAACCGCACTACGGTCCCACTGAGTTAAGGGTGGTCCTCACAAACACACCTGGTCCACTGAGTTAAGGGTGGTCCTCACAAGGCCCAAAATACACCTGGTCCTCTGAGTTAAGGGTGGTCCTCACAAGGCCCAAAACACACCTGGTTCACTGAGTTAAGGGTGGTCCTCACAAGGCCCAAAACACACCTGGTCCACTGAGTTAAGGGTGGTCCTCACAAGGCCCAAAATACACCTGGTCCACTGAGTAAAGGGTTAAGCCACATGACCCAAAACACACCTGGTCCACGGAGTTAAGGGTTAAGTCACATGACCCAAAACACACCTGGTCCACTGAGTTAAGGGTTAAGTCACATGACCCAAAACACATCTGGTCCACTGAGTTAAGGGTTAAGTCACATGACCCAAAACACACCTGGTCCACTGAGTTAAGGGTGGTCCTCACATGGCTCAAAACACACCTGGTCCACCGAGTTAAAGGGAAAAGTCACATGACCCAAAACACACCTGGTCCACTGAGTTAAGGGTTAAGTCACATGACCCAAAACACACCTGGTCCACTGAGTTAAGGGTGGTCCTCACATGGCTCAAAACACACTTGGTCCACCGAGTTAAAGGGAAAAGTCACATGACCCAAAACACACCTGGTCCACTGAGTTAAGGGTTAAGTCACATGATCCAAAACACACCTGGTCCAAGTCAGGCACTTTTTTGGCCACTGCTAGCCAAAACCCTCGAATGGGCTACTCAAATTTGACCGACTCTAATCTGATGCGCACGTGGCCGAAATCTCCCCCCAAATCTCAACCCTGGCATGTGGGCCAAGTGAAAATAGAGGCTGTGGGCCAGTTCAGGCCCTGAATCCTTTTGCTCCCTGAGTTAAGATGACATCATCAGCATGAAAGGTATTTTATACGATCCTCATTATCACTCTTATTTTTATTTTTTATTTTTTTTGCACCTGTATTATAACATCGGTGCACCACGCCACCAGCTTAAAGCATACGGCCGAACATATCAAAGGGGATTCGGTTCTATCCAACCTGCCCTGCTGGAGTCGACAGTGGCGCAGGTCGGTAATCTGGCAGATTAACGAATCGTTTTGTATTTGCGCTCCTCTTTCCTGTTCAGTTGTGTTTTGTAGTTTCTCGTCGTCGCCTCTCTGTTCTTTTGATGTAAATACATATGAAACGGCCGAACCTCTGATCCTCGGCGGGTTGGCTCGATGATCTGCAATCCGCTCGTCCTGCATCGCAGCGTCTGCGTCGCGCCGACTGCGGCGGACGATGCGCTTTGATGACTATTTCGTATTTTCTCATCTTCCCTCCTTATTTTTGTGTTGTGTTAATGCAAGGGAAAGACATTTTGGATATGAGTTCAGCTACTGATTACGTTACACCAAGTGCCACCGTGTGTTATATGCAGTTTTACCGGAAATAGAGCCAACGCGTCTGTGAGTAACCGGCCGATTCGTCTTTCATAAAACCTTCACCAATAACACTGTCTTTGCCGTCTTGATTTCCCTCCTCCTCAGACTCTTCGATGTTCTCTTGTGTTTGTGGACAGAACAGTTGATTAACCTCGTTTCCTGTAATACAGTCACGTTATTGATCTGGAACAATGTCATGATTTATTTCTCCTTAATAAATGTTTTGTCATCTTCAGAGTGGGACACGAGTCCATCGCAGGACACGTCATCTTTTACATTACAATAAGTCGACACGGTGACGCGGGTTCACACGGGGATACCCGCCGGGGGTAACGCCGGGGGTTCTGTGTGGAGTCCGCATGACCCCTGTTCCTGAGTGGGTCTCCAGCGTCCGTCCACGTTTAAAGACATGCTGATGAACTGGAGACGAACTGTCTCCACCACCTTAAGGGTGGAGACCTCAGTGATCTCACACCGGGGTAAAGAGGAGGGAAGGTTTTCTGGGGTAAAACTTGAAACTTGAAAGCTGTGACCAGAAAAAAATGAAGAAGAAGAATCGAAGATTCAGAGGGACGATCGGGACTTTTCCTCAGCATACCATCACTGTCACACTGGGGGGAAGGGGGGGGGGGTTTCAAGGGGCAGGTGGAATGCTTAAATGCTGCTGGTGTGAATTTGATATGTTCTCCCCATACCTATGTAGTTCTCTGCTGGTTGCCCCTTTGCCAATTGGTTATTGGTTAGTGATGTTCTCCTCTCAGCACAAGAGATTCCAGAATCCCAATCTGGGTGGAGTTTCCATGTTCTCCCCGTGTCAGCGTGGGTTTCCTCCGGGTTCTCTGGTTTCCTCCCACAGTCCAAAAACATGGAATCAAGGTCAAATTGCCCCATATAGAGTGTGTCTGTGTGAGTGAGTGTGTGCCCAGCAATAGATTGGCGTCCTGTCCTGGGTGTATCTGCCCAGCGCCCGAAACGTTCTCTCCTGGATGGGCATGGGGAACCCCCCCCCCATGACCCTATTAGAGAATAAAGCGGATGGATAATCGATGGATGGATGGTTAGTGATGGGGCGGCAGGGTGGCTTAGTGGTTAGCATGTTCTCCTCTCAGCACTGGGGATTCCCGGTTCGAATCCCAATCTGTGTGGAGTTTCCATGTTCTCCCCGTGTCTGCGTGGGTTTCCTCCGGGTTCTCCGGTTTCCTCCCACAGTCCAAAAACATGGATGAAGGTCAATTGAGTTCTCCAAATTGCCCCACAAAGAGTGTGTTTGTGTGAGTGAGTGTGTGCCCAGCGATGGATTGGCGTCCTGTCCTGGGTGTATCTGCCCAGCGCCCGAAACGTTCTCCCCTGGATGGGCATGGGGAACCCCAGTAGAGGATAAAGTGGAAGATAATGGATGGATGGATGGGTGAAACCGGAGAACCTGGAGAAAACCCACATGGACAGGAGGAGAACATTCCACCCAGTCCTCCCACCCTCCCCCCGTGATTTGCTATTGGAGGAACCTGGTCAAGCTCTACATCCACATCAGCTGGACTTCCACAGGTGTGCTTTATATACCATCATCACTTTACGACACGCAACTAACGATGTATCCCCGAGCGCAAATAGGCCCCGGATTGCCCCGGAACCTGCCGACTTCAGCCTCACATCTCTGCAGTCTGGCGCCCATGCCAACGCCTCGCACCCTCGAACGATTGGACTGATGAACAGGCTTCACCTCGGCACTGACTCACTGCGCTTCACTAGAACCCTCAAAGCAGCAACACCTTCAGCAGAGCAGATCTCAGTTCCGTTGGCACATTAACACGCTCGACACACTGCCGTGTTCCGTCGCCGTGACCCGGTTCTATTCTGGTACGCTGCTTCCATTACGTGCAGTAATAGATCTGAACTGTGAGTGTAACACTGCAGCTGATACCCCACCCCCACCAGAGGGTTACATACTTCTTGTACCAATCGTACAAGCCAACAGGTGAGCTCAGATCTCAAAGTGCTGGTCTACTCTTAGCTCCTCGAATAATAAAATTACTGCTGGTGGAAGAGCGTTCTCCCACAAGGCTCCTCAACTTTGGAATAGCCTTCCAGTTACCGTTCGTGATTCTGAATCACTATTAATCACGTTTATTTAATCTGACGTTTAATTAATCCCCTGTAGATAAGATTTAGATCTCAGGCTAGGCTGTGTTGGGGGTTAATCTGTGATCAGTGTATGCTGGCGTTTCACCTCTTCACCCACTTCATCATTAAAGGGGGGGGGTGGCGGCACTGAAATGATGCTGTTCTGGGGCACCATCTCAACTATGTAGAGTCTGCAGTATCTGCCTCTTGTAGTTCTGCTGCTCTAGTCAGTGATGCCGGAGTCACATGCTTATTAATTAAATGCTGTGCTTTATTATTAGCTCATATGCCTTCCTTGTCTGTTTCTTTTGAGGTGTGACCGGCTTCCTGGAGATCTTTATCCATGGTTCTGCTGACGAATACTGGGTGGAACCTGAATATGAATTGGACTGGCGGTCCTGCAGGACGCCCTTAATGGACTCATATAGTTTTCCAGTTGTTAGTTTTTCCATTTGTTAAATATCTCCACATGGCTGTCCTACACTGTTGTTGCTGCCTGGCCGCTCAAGGAGGACGAGTCCCCCACTGAGTCTCGGTCCTCCCAAGGTTCATTCATTCATTCATTATCTCCCGCTTATCCTCTATTAGGGTCGCGGTGGGGTTCCCCATGCCCATCCAGGGGAGAACATCTCGAGCGCTGGGCAGATAGACCCAGGACAGGGCGCCAATCCATCGCTGGGCACACACTCACACACACACACACACTCTAAACAGGGCAATTTTGAGAATTCAATTAACTTGATCCATGTTTTTGGAATGTGGGAGGAAACCGGAGAACCCGGAGGAAACCCACACAGACACAGGGAGAACATGGAAACTCCACCCAGATGGGGTGGGAATCGGGAATCCCTAGCGCTGAGAGGCAAACGTGCTAACCACTAAGCCACCGTGCCGCCCTCCCAAGGTTTCTTTCTTAAAATAACAACATAACAGGGAGTTTTTTCTTGCCGCTGTCGCTTGCTCTTTGGGGGTTTAAAGGCTTTTCATTCTGTAAAGCTGCTTTGTGACAATGTGCTGTTGTAAAAAGCACTCTATAAAAAAAAAAACTTGAACTTCTTGCATCCACCATAAACCAAAATAACGCTTCTGTTGGCATCACACGTACGCTTGCTCTCGGCATGGCATGATGGGATATGTGGGCATCGATGGACCCGACCACACGAGATGGAGAACCACAAAACACAATAACCTCACATGCATGTGACCTCAGGGATGAGCATGTGACCCCTACTACCAACACCAAGAGTGGTGGTGTCACAGATGTTAACAAAACAGATACCCCCAGGACAGGGGGCCAATCCATCGCACCGCACACACTCACTCACACACACACACACACACATATACTATATAGGGGCAATTTATATGGTGGAAATTTAGAGCATTCAATACACTTTGAATCCATGTTTTTTGGACTGGTGGTGAAACTGAAGAACCTCGTCTTGCACTGCACTCTGGGTGGAGTATCCATGTTCTCTGTCCTTTTAGGGTTTATCTGGGTTCTCCAGTTCTCTCCCACAGTCCAAAAACATGGATTTAAGGTAAATTGGTTGCACTAAAATTTGGCATGGTGGCTTAGTGGGTGGCATGTTCTCCTCTCAGCGCTAGGGATTCCCAGTTCGAATCCCCATCTGGGTGGAGTTTCCATGTTCTCCCCGTGTCCGCATGGGTTTGCTCTGGGTTCTCCGGTTTCCTCCCACAGTCCAAAAACATGAATCAAGGTCAATTGAATTCTCCCAATTGCCCCATATAAAGTGTGTCTGTGTGAGTGAGTGTGTGCCCAGCAATAGATTGGCGTCCTGTCCTGGGTGTATCTGCCCAGCACCCGAGACGTTCTCTCCCCGCCCCCCCTCGCGACCCCAGTCAGATAAAGCGGAAGATATAAAATGGATGGATTATGCCCCCCCCCGGTTGCACCTGAGTCAGCACTCGTCTTCGCTTCACTTTCTTCATCTTGTTTCTATCGCAGAACAATTGTCGTTTCTGAAAGATGCACAAATCTCGGCATTAAACACTCCACACGCAAAGAGCCGCCCAGTGAATCTGCCACCGATCCGCCGCTATTGATCTCCCCGCGGTTTCCACTTTGCCTCCGGGCAGAATATTCTGCCTGTCAACACCTAAAAACGCTGTGATTAATGAATACGATGAGGAAAAGCCCTAAAAGAGGAATAAATTGGGATCATCCATCTCTCCTTCTGCAGCAGGAAGAAGATCAGGTTCGAACAATTAGGCTTCTTTTTTTTGCGGAAACGTTTCACACGAACTGCTACTTCATTTTGTGAATTTATGCTGCAGTTGCACTTATTTACATGAGTTTAAGGGCTGCTGGAGAAGACGTTCTGTGCATGGCGCGTTGCCGTGTGGGTGGGTGACGTTGTTTATGTAGTTGGTTACCTACACATCACTGTTTCAATCAAGTTTACAGATGAAGAGACCCTTCTATAACTCATATATATATAGAACAGATATAACATTATGACCCCCCAAAAAAAAGCATCAGTCCCCCTTTTGCTGCCCAAAGAGGCATAGACTCAGGTCCACTTACTTGTTCGTCTGCACCCTTTAAGCCAATTGTTTGCTCAGATACCCCCTTAAGGTGCACCCTTTGGGCCACTTACTTACTCAGTTGTACCCTTAGGTCCACTTACTTGTTCGTCTGCACCCTTAGGGCAAACTGTCTGCTCAGATACACCCTTAAGGCCACTTACTCAGTTGTACCCTTAGGTCCACTTACTTGTTCGTCTGCACCCTTTGAGCCAATTGTTTGCTTAGATACCCCCTTAAGGTGCACCCTTTGGGCCACTTACTTACTCAGTTTTACCCTTAGGTCCACTTACTTGTTCGTCTGCACCCTTTGAGCCAATTGTCTGCTCAGATACCCCCTTAAGGCCACTTACTCAGTTGTACCCTAAGGTCCATTTACTTGTTCGTCTGCACCCTTAGGGCCAAATGTTTGCTCAGATACCCCCTTAAGATGCACCCTTTGGGCCACTTAATTTCTCAGGTGTACCCTTAGGTACAGTTACTTGTTCATCTGCACCCTTAGGGCCAATTGTTTTCTCAGATACACCCTTAAGGCCACTTACTTGTTTGTCTGCACCCTTTGAGCCAATTTTTTGCTCAGATTCCCCCTTAAGGTGCACCCTTTGGGCCACTTACTTACTCAGGTACACCCTTAGGTCCACCTACTTGTTCGTCTGCACCCTTAGGGCCAACTGTTTGCTCAGATACACCCTTAAGGCCACTTACTTGGGTGCACCCTGAAGTCCACTTACTTGTTTGTCTGCACCCTTTAAGCTAATTCTTTGCTCAGATATACCCCTAATGCCACTTACTTACTCAGGTGCACCCTTAGGCCCACTTACTTGTTCGTCTGCACCCTTAGGGCCAACTGTTTTTTCAGATACACCCTTAAGGCCACTTAATTGTTCGTCTCAGGTACACCCATAAAGCCATTTCTTTACTAAGGCCAACTTGCTTGTTCAGGTGCACCTTTGAGGCCACATACTTACCTGGGCACTCTTTGGGCCACTTGCTTTCTCACCTGCACCCTTAAGCTATTCACTTGCTTGGGTGCACCCTTGAGCTGACTTACTTACTCGGGTGGACCCTTAGGGCCACTTTCTTTTTTGGATGCACCTTTGGGCTACTCGCTTGCTTGGGTACATTTCTAGATCTACATACACCCTTAAGGTCACTTACTTACTCGGCTGGACCCTTAGGGCAACTTTCTTTTTTTAGATGCACTATTGGGCTATTCCTTGCTTTGGTAAACCCATAGATCTACTTGTTTAGTCGGGTGCAACCTCAGGACTAATTGATGTCTCAGGTGCACTCTTGGAATATTTGATTGGGTACACCCTAAGGGCCACGCTCTTAGGGCTTCACGCTTGCTTGGGTACCCCTTAGCGCTACTTGCTTGCTCAGGTAACCCTTATGACCATTTTTTTTTTACTTTCTGGGGTGCACCCTTAGGACCATTTTCTTCTCGGGTGCACCTACCTGTTGCTGAAGAGCACCCTCAGGGACTTGCTTGCTCAAAATCCCATGCTTGCTCCCTTGTACCCTTAGGGCCACTCATAAACTGCCCAGGTGCTTCTTGGAAGAACATGGATGCTCTAACGCTCTCATCAGTCATAGGCGTATGTCGTAGGTCGTTTGTTTTCTACGAATGACTGAAATACATCAGGATATTTACTGCCAAAAAAACAGATTTTGAATCTTGTTACGACATTAGGTTAAATCTATTTACCCAGCAGTCCATGTGTCTTTGTCCTAACAAGCAGTTTAATGAAGACGATGTAATTACCATGATATTACATCAGAGGCTCGGCGCAGTAAACGCTGATGAAATTGTCTTTTAAATGTCACAATTCGTTTAAGCCCCTCATCCCTCACCATGAATGTGGAACACCATCAGTCTTCTTTATGGCTGACCTTTCCTTCTCCTTTCTGAAATAAACCATCAGAAGAGAATAAACCATCCCTCGCTCTCGCTCCGTATCCACGTTTACACCACCCAAAGTAACGTCGGTCAGCCGACGGCAGTCGAGCAAAGTCGTTTCGGAGAGTGAGTTATAGTTTGATTTGCGGTGGAGAGAATCTGACCTGCTAACTCCGCACAGATTTACGACTGCCTTGTGTGTCAGGTTCTGCGTTAGTGGTTCCCAAATATATTTGTACCCTGGTCAGGGCTGTTCTGAGGCATTTGGGGCCCCAAGTAAAACACCCCACCAACCAAATGTTGCTTATTTAAGTTAACAAAGGGGCAGCACGGTGGCTTAGTGGTTAACACGTTTTCCTCTCAGCACTAGGGATTCCAGGTTTGAATCTGCGTGGGTTTCCTCCCACAGTCCAAAAACATGGATCAAGTTCAATAGAATTCTCAAAATTGCCTCATATAGAGTGTGTCTGTGTGAATAAGTGTGTGCCCAGTGATAGATTGGTGTCCTGTCCTGGGTGTATCTGCCCAGCGCCCAAAACATTCTCCGCGACCCTAATAGAGGATAAAGCGGAAGATAATGGATGGAGGGAGGATAACAAAGCACAAACAGTGAAACCCATGTTTTCATTGCTAATCCACCGGCAAACAATCAGTCAAACCCAAAATCGATGAAAACTGAGGCGTTTATTTCCATTTACATCAACGTAAATCCAATTAAATCGTTCTAGAGACTCCAAAATACATCAAACCCATTTTATAGAGAAAAAATGTCTAATTTAATACTGAAAATAGAACAAAGAAATGATATCTACAGTATTTTATCCATCCATTATCTTCTGCTTTATCGTCTACTAGGGTTGGGGGAGGGACTTCCCCCATGCCCTTACCCCTACCCCCAGGAGAGGGTGCCAATCTATCACTGGGCACACTCACTCACACAGACACACTCTATATGGGGCAATTTGGAGAATTCAATTGACCTTGATACATGTTTTTGGACTGTGGGAGGAAACTGGAGAACCCGGAGAAAACCCATGTGGAATTTCCTTGTTCTCCCCGTGTCCACCTGGGTTTCCACCAGGTTCTCCGGTTTCCTCCCACAGTCCAAAAACATGGATCAAGTCAATTAAATTCTCCAAATTGCTCCATATAAATTTTGTTCATGTCAATATGAGTGAGTGTGTGCCCAGCGTGGTGCCCTGTCCTGGGTGTATCTGTCCAGCATCCGAAACGTTCCCACCCCCCCACCGCGACCCCAGTAGAGGATGAAGCAGAAGGTAATGAATGGATGGATGGATGCTTCAGGAACAGCATCTGGAACAGCATGCTGGATGTGCGTTCCGGATCTTCGCCGCGGAGCCCCCCCATTGGAGACACGCCGCAAGACGCGACGAATTCAAACAGGGAATGGTGAGTGTAACGCTGTCGGGGAGAGGAACTTGTAGAGGTTTTGAATTAGAGAGTTAATTATACAGTTAGTCAATTAATTTAAAGGTCAGGTCTCATGTCAAGCGTCTATAGGATGCAAACCGGATCACCATCCGATTGCAGGTTGCATGTTCTCCCACTTTTCCTCCCTTGTTTCTTATTGATTGGCTGTCGTTTCCTGGTCCGACGTCCCTTCGGGGACATCATTAAGCATTCAGCGCTCTGTATTTTGCACTGAGTGAGAGTGCGAGTTTGCACTGAATCCATTATCCTCCTCCACAAACTATCAGCATTAATGATAGAATCATTAACACAATAAGTGCAGCACTCATATATCCAGCACTTTCCTTTTTTCAGGCCACAAGATTAGGCGGGGCCGGCACGGTGGCTTAGTGGTTAGCATGTTCTCCTCTCAGCACTAGGGATTCCTGCTTCCTCCCACAGTCAAAAAACATGGATCATGGTCAACTGAATTCTTCAAATTGCCCCATATAGAGTGTGTCTGTGTGAGTGAATGTGTGCCCAGTGATAGATTGGCGTCCTGTCCTGGGTCTATCTGCCCAGCGCCCAAAACGTTCTCCCCTGGATGGGCATGTGGAACCCCCCCCCGCGACCCTGATATAGAATAAAGCGGAAGATAATGGATGGATGGAAGTTTAGGCTGTTTTTTTTTTTTTTTTTTGGGGGGGGGGGGGGGGGATGAGTATTTGGAAACGACCGAGCTGTCTGCTGTCTGTGGGTTTGAAAAGGTTCTGTACGTTGAATAAACTGGCGATTGTGCAGATTTTGCAGCCTGCATGAGGTTAGCGTTGAGTGGTGGGTGTGAGTGAATGTGTGTGTGTGTGTGTGTGTGTGTGTGTGTGTGTGTGTGTGTGTGTGGGTGAGAAGGACATGGACCACACACACACACACACACACACACACACACAAAAGCATTGATACATCAAAACCAGTTAAGCCTGAATTATATATTGAGGAGGTTGCAGCACGGGGTCGTAGTACTCAGCACCTCCACCTGTCAGTTCTGGGGATGGAGGTTTGAATCCTGATCTGGGTGGAGTTTCCATGTTCTCCCCGTGTCCACGTGGATTTTCTATGGGTTCTCTGGTTTCCTCCTACGGTCCAAAAACATGGATTAAGGTCAATTGAATTCTCCATAGAGTGAACACATAGAGTGAAGATGAATTGGTTGGTCTTAATTGCCCCTATATATAGTGTGTGTTTGGACCCAGCAATGAATTAGTGCCCCATATAAAGTGTGTTTGTGTGAGTGTGTGCCCAGTGATAGATTGGCACCCTGTCCTGGGTGTATCTGCCCAGCGCCAGGAACATTCTCCTCTGCATGGGCATGGGGAACCCCGCCCACCACCATGACCCTGCTGCTATGATGGAATGCAACCAACATGCACCCTTTTTATTCTTTATGTATGTTTTGATGTATTTATTCATTTTAATCCTTTAGTTTTGGATTTGCAGGGAGAATTACAGGCATGTGAGGTCTATTCATTTAGAATAAAGTAGAACTTTAATGTGAGTACCTGCAAACGGAGAACAGTATCAACAGTGGGTGTAAAACTCTGTTCTTGCGCTTGTGAAATTCGTCTCCGGTCCTTATCGAGTCCCGGGGTGTGACGGTGTGATAATGAATCATGAGGATGCATGTGGGGTGATGGGGACACCTGCGAGCTTCTCAGACACCTTCTCCAGCGGGGGGGAAACATGGAGTGGGCGTGGCAAGTGGAGGTTGACAGAGTAACACTCTGCTGCTTGTTTCCAATGTTGCTTGGGCATTGTGAGGAAGAGTCAGAGATCATGGCTGTTTGTATGTGTGTGTCTGTTTGTATGTGTATGTCTGTTTGTATGTGTATGTATGTGTGTCTGTGTCTGTGTGTATGTGTATGTATGTGTGTCTGTGTCTGTGTGTATGTGTATGTATGTGTGTCTGTGTGTATGTGTATGTATCTGTGTCTGTGTGTATGTTTATGTCTATGTGTTTGTGTGTGTGTATGGTGTGTATGTATGTATGTGTCTGTGTGTATGTCTGTGTGTGTATGTGTGTGTGTCTGTGTTTATGTGTATGTCTGTGTGTGTATGTGTATGTCTGTGTGTGTATGTGTGTGTCTGAGTGTATGTGTATGTCTGTGTGTGTGTGTCTCTGTGTATGTGTATGTCTGTGTGTGTGTGTGTGTATGTGTGTGTGTGTATGTCTGTGTGTGTGTGTATGTGTATGTCTGTGTGTATGTGTACGTGTATGTCTGTGTGTATGTGTATGTGTATGTGTATGTCTGTGTGTGTGTGTGTCTGTGTCTGTGTGTATGTGTATGTCTGTGTGTGTGTGTCTCTGTGTATGTCTGTGTGTGTNGATAAAGGATTCACTGAACAAAGCCGCATCCCCTGAGGCCGCGGCACAACCTCTCATTCCCCTCACCGCCTGCGAATGTCAACAGAGATATAACTTTTATTGCTGCCACCCCCCCCCCCACACACACACACACATACACACACAAACTCACTCACACACACACTCACACACATACACACACACACACACACACACTCACACACATACACACACAAACTCACTCACACACACACTCACACACATACATACACAAACTCTCACACACACACACACACACTCACAGATGCAGAAACAGAACAGTTAGAGATACTAAACATGTTCAGTGTTATTATTTATCCTTCATTCGCGCTGACGCGGCTTTATTTCCTGGCCGGAGTTTAATCAGCCGCTCGGCGCTGCTCTTCCGTCATGCTCTCTGGAAACCATTCCGGCTGAAGCACCGAGGATTTAACTTCATTCCATGAATGAGATACTTGTCAGAATGGCTTCTCCTGCAGAATACTCACCTTCTGCTGGATCCCGCAGTCCCCGGCAGAAGGTGGAGCAGCAAAATCAAATAGCATCGTCCAAAGTGATTTGAATTGTACGAGGGATAACAGGTGGAGAGGAGTGGGAACGTTTTTGGCTTCTTGCGAGAGAGTCCTGAGTTGGATTAATGGATGGGATGGACAAAGTGGTCGGAGATGGTGTTTGGATGTTCTCCCGGGAACTCTGACTTAATCCAGACAGCATGTCTGCATGAGTGTGATGATACGGAGTTCCCTTACACTGTAAACATCTCTGTGTTTCATCATAACATTACTTTATACAAATATAATTTGACTTTTATTTACAGCAGTGAACACACCCAAACTGAGGTTCTTATTTCTGACAGATTATAGTAGTAGGCGACCGTTGTTAATGGGAGATTATTGTAATTGTGGCAGCCATTGTTAATAAGGGATTAATCTAGTCATGGTAACTGTTATTAATGAGGGATTATTGTAATTGTGGCAACCACTGTAAATCAGGGATTATTATAATTATGGCAACCATTGTTAATAAGGGATTATTAAAGTTGTGGTCACTGTTGTTAATTAGGGATTATTCCAATTGTTGCAACTGTTGTTAATGAGGGATTATTGTAATTGTGGCAACTGATGTTAATGAGGGATTATTCTAATTGTGGCAACTATTGTTTATAAAGGATTATAATAGTCATGGTAACTGTTCTTAATCAGGCATTATTGTAATTGTGGCAACCCATGTTAGTGAGGGATTATTGTAATTGTGGCAACCGTTGTTATTGAAGGATTATTGTAATTGTGGCAACTGTTGTTAATGAGGGATTATTAAAGTTGTGGTCATTGTTGTTAATGAGGGATTATTGTAATTGTGGCAACTATTGTTAATAAGAGATTATTGTAGTTGTGGCAACCATTGTTAATAAGGGATTATTAAAGTTGTTGTCACTGTTGTTAATGAGGGATTATTGTAACTGTGGCAACTGTTGTTAATGAGATTATTTTAATTGTGGCAACCGTTGTTTATAAAGGATTATAGTAGTCATGGTAACTGTTCTTAATCAGGGATTATTGTAATTGTGGCAACCATTTTTAATAAGGGATTATTAAAGTTGTGGTCACTGTTGTTAATGAGGGATTATTGTAATTGTGGCAACCACTGTTAATCAAGGATTACTGTGGTTGTGAGAACCGTTGTTAATGAGGGATTATTGTAATTATGGCAACCATTGTTAATGATGGATTAATGTGTTGTGGCAACTGATGTTAATATGGGATTATTGTAGTTGTGGCAACTGTTGTTAATCAGGGAGTATTGTTGTTGTGGCAACCGTGAATGAGGGATTATTGTAATTGTGGCAACCGTTATTAATCAGGGATTATTGTGGTCAGGGTAACCGTTGTTAATGAGGGATTACTATAGTCAGGGTAACCGTTGTTACGAGGGATTACTATAGTCAGGGTAACCGTTGTTAATGAGGGATTATAGGAGTCATGGTAGCCATTGTTAAATGGGATTATAGTAGTCATGGTAGCCGTTGTTAATGAGGGATTATAGTAGTCATGGTAACCGATGTTAATGAGGGATTATAGTAATTGTAGCGAACAGCATGGGACTCGACTCCTGGCTGTCAGGTCCTGAGTTTGTAGCTGGCTTGAGGCGCAGGGTTTTTTGTAAACGTGTTGCAGATTTCTGAGTGAACTGGCAACCCATCCGCTGCAGTCTTCTTATTCAAACATCCCTGAATTTAATAAATGTCCATCTGCTGCATATCACATTTCAATCGAGGCGACTGGATTAAAAACAGTGGCGGTAGAAAGTCCGTCCTCACGCCTCACAAACTCCCGCCGGATCCAAACGACACTGACGGGATAAGAAATCGCTGAGTCAGCAAACAGGTCGCGAGGCTACTTAATAAGGAAATAGTGGAATGGAGTCTGATTGATGGTCATTGTCACCCATTAATGTCAATCTGCTGCTGGTTCAGGCCTTTTTTCAGTCATTAAGTCTAAACGCCGCCGGCAGCACTGCAGCCGGAGACGGAACCCTCCACCCGCCACGTATCGCTATGCCCAAAAGCCAAGGAACCGACCCCTTAGAGCCGGAACCAGATGGCACGGGTGAGGCCTACATCTGGCTAAGCTACGGGACATATGTTAGTGCACGGCTACAGAAGCATTTTTTTGTAGGCGCTGAATCGGACTAGTTTAATCCATCCATCCATCATCTTCCGCTTTATCCTCTATTAGGGTCGTGGGGGGGAGGGGTTCCCCATGCCATCCAGGGGAGAACGTTTCGGGCGCTGGGGAGATACACCCAGGACAGGACGCCAATCTATCGCTGGGCACACACTCACTCACACAAACACACTCTACTATATGGGGCAATTTGGAGAACTCAATTGACTTGGTCCATGTTTTTGGACTGTTGGAGGAAACCGGAGAACCCGGAGGAAACCCACACGGACACGGGGTGAACATGGAAATTATATCCAGATTGGGATTTGAACCGGGAATCCCTAGCGCTGAGAGGAGAAGATGCCAAACACTAAGCCACCGTGCCGCCTGGACTAGTTTAATAAATAATAATAAATCCAGTCGGACATAAGTTGAGCAAAAGGCTGGGGTGGACAGGGGCTCCCCCTATTGTCCCTGCATGGTAATGTGATGGTTGGTAGGTGCCCTGATTTCATGTTTCTGTGTTTGTGTGGCGCAGACACTTTCTGTGGTTCACATATGTGCATTAGTGTGGAAGTAAGAGTGGTTTGGGAGGATAAATGCCCCAGGGGGGAGGGGGGGTACAGTGGGGTAGTGGTCAGTGGTCACGTCTGTGCTGTGGACCCAGGTTCGAGTCCCAAACTGGCTTTCCATGAGTTTCCCTGTTCTCCCCTTGTCCGTATGGGTTTCCTTCAAATGTCCAAAAACTTTTATTCAAGGTGAATCGGCTGCTCTAAATTGCCCCATCTGTAAATTTGCCCCTATATTGTGTGCCTGTGTGTGTGAGTGAGTGATTGTGTCCTGTGAAAGATTGGTGCCCTGTCCTGGGTGTATCTGCCCAGCACCTGAAACGTTCTCCCCTGGATGGGCATGAAGAACCCATTCCCGGTTCAAATCCCCATCTGGGTTTCCATGTTCTCCCCGTGTCCGTGTGGGTTTCCTCCGGGTTCTCCGGTTTCCTCCCACAGTCCAAAAACATGGATCAAGGTCAATTGAATTTTTCAAATTGCCCCATATAGAGTGTGTCTGTTTGAGTGAGTGTGTGCTCAGTAATAGATTGCCCCCCTGTCCTGGGTGTATCTGCCCAGCACCCGAAACGTTCTCCCCTGGATGGTCATGGTGAACCCCCCCCCCCCCCCGCGACCCTAATAGAGGATAAAGCGGAAGATGATGGATGAATAAAAAACTTTTTGGGCGGCACGGTGGCTTAGTGGTTTAGCATGTTCTCCCCTCAGCGCTGGGGATTCCCGGTTCGAATCCCTATCTGGGTGGAGTTTCCATGTCCTCCCTGTGTCCGCGTGGGTTTCCTCACACAGTCCACAAACATGGATCAAGTCAATTGAGTTCTCCAAATTGCCCCATATAGAGTGTGTCTGTGTGAGTGAGTGTGTGCCCAGTGATAGATTGTTCTATGTGTATCTGCCCAGCGCCCAAAACGTTCTCCCCTGGATGGGGAAACCCCCCCCCCCCCCACGACCCTAGTAGAGGATAAAGCGGAAGATGATGGATGGATGGTGTTCTGTATTTCAGAGTGGACATGAGAGACAGAGGACAGGGGGAGGGGGGCAGACACAGAGACACTGCTCTTTAAATCTGCAGAGGCTCACAGAGGGAATTCATTCAGAATGCCGTTTGCATTTGAAAGTCACTTTTTTGATTTAAAATAAATAAAAGTGGAAATGCGTGACGACATCTGGGTCGAGGCCACGGCGCTCAGCGGCCTCCGCGTGACGTTCAGATGCTTCTGAAGTGGTTTAGAGTTTGATCAAAGTTTCATATCAGAACGAATCATGGCTTTAATTTAACTCCAGACACACTGCAGACACACTGCAGACACACTGCAGACACACTGCAGCACTGTCCCAGTTAGCTTCCACCAAATCTGAGGTCCCACACTCATCTACAGATCACGCCGAGTTACACAAATCAGACAACATTATCACGTCCCATTTACAAATATATATTCCATAATGAGTGGCACGGTGGTGTAGTCGTTTGCATGTTCTCCTCTCAGCGCTGGGGATCAAGGTTCGAATCCCAAGCTGGGTGGAGTTTCCATGTTCTTCACATGTCCGGTTTTCTTTCACAGTCCAAAAACATGGATTAAAGATGAATTGGCTGCCCTGAATTGCCCCTTTTTAAAAATTGTCCCTATATAATGCGTGTGTCTGTTTGAGTGTCTGTTAAGTGATGATGTGTATCTGCCCAGTGACCAAAATGTTCTCCCCTGGATGGGCATGGGGAACCCTTATGACCCCTGTATAGGATGTATGTGTGTGTGTGTGTGTGTGTGTGTGTGTGTGTGTGTGTGTGTGTGTGTGTGTGTGTGTGTGTGTATGGGGGAGGTGGTTCCAGGGGTTACACCCAGGATAGGGCGCCAATCTATCACTGGGCACACACTTACTCACTCATACACTCTATATAGGGCAATTTGGAGAATTCACTTCACCTTTATCCATGTTTTTGGACTGTGGAAGGAAACCGGAGGAAACCCACTCGGACACGGGGAGAACATGCAAACTCCACCCACATTAAGATTCGAACCAGGAATCCCCAGTGCTGAGAGGAGAACATGCCAACCACTAAGCCACCGTGCTGCCCATATATTTATATATCCATCCGTTATCTTCCGCTTTATCCTGTATTAGGGTCGCGGGGGGTTCCCTATGCCCATCCAGGGGAGAACGTTTCGGGCGCTGGGCAGACACCCAGGACAGGACGCCAATCTATCGCTGGGCACACACTCACTCACACATACACACTCTATATGGGGAAATTTGGAGAATTCAATTGACTTGATCCATGTTTTTAGACTGTGGGAGGAAACCGGAGAACCCGGAGGAAACCCACGCGGACACGGGGAGAACATGGAAACTCCACCCAGGTTGGGATTTGAACCGGGAATCCCCAACGCTGAGAGGAGAACATGCCAACCACTAAGCCACCGTGCCTTCCTATATATCTATATATATCTATATATATATATATATATATATATATATATATATTGCACACACAAGAATATTGAGGAATGGCCTCTAAATCAGAGTTTGAGGTGCAGCTTGGCGGTGGTTCTGCAGGTGGGGTCTTGGTTCCCGTGGGCTTGGGCTCTTGATGCATTGATTAAAGGTTTAATGATGGTTGCTGTAATTAAAACATGACTTCCCCTCTGGCCAAGTCAGCCTGCTGTTCAGGCTTCAGGTCTCCGACCGTTCCCCACAATTCATCGGTGCGCGGGCGACTCAGCATTATTTCCCTCATCCGTAGATCAAAATAAAGCAATTCATTACGATTCTAATTACTTTGATTTATTGGCTTTTCCATGGCGGAGAATCCGTAATCGTAGTGGGATTAATGTCGTTACATTACGCATGCAGACGCACAAGGCTGCAAAACAAGCCCTTTAATAACCGGCTAACGCTTGCAAGAACATTCGGGTTCTCCTCCATTGTTACGGATCAACGGTTAAAATGAATTATTTAATAGTACACAGGTTTTAATGAGGTGTTTGGACATGCGAGCGCCACTTTCTTCAGCTCTTACTTGCATTTCATGATTTATGGCCTGATACATATTTCCTCTGGTTCTGCGGCAGAACGAGGCCCGCTGTGATTAATTAACCCCCGAAAGCATCTAAGTTTTTTTTTTTTTTTAAAGAAAAGGGAATAGGTCAGTAAGGTGGCACGGTGGCTTAGTGGTTTAGCATGTTCTCCTCTCAGCACTAGGGATTCCCTAATAAAGGATAAAGCGGAAGATAATGGATGGATATATATATATATATATATATATATATATATATATATATACATACATACATATATATACATATACATACATATATATATATATATATATATATATATATATATATATATATATAGGGCGACACGGTGGCTTTGTGCTTGGCATGTTATCCTCTCAGCACTGGGGATTTCTGGTTCGGATCCCAATCTGGGTGGAGTTTCCATGTTTCTCCCCGAGAACATGCAAACTCCACCCACATTGAGATTCGAACCAGGAATCCCCAGTGCTGAGAGGATAACATGACAACCACTAAGCCACCGTGCTGCCCATATATTTATATATCCATCCATTATCTTCCGCTTTATCCTCTACTAGGGTCGCGAGGGGGTTCCCCATGCCCATCCAGGGGAGAAAGTTTTGGGCGCTGGGCAGATACACCCAGGACAGGACACCAATCTATCACTGGGCACACACTCACTCACTCACACAGACACACTCTATATGGGGCAATTTGGAGAACTCAATTGACCTTGATCCATGTTTTTAGACTGTGGGAGGCAAACGAAGAACCCGGAGAAAACCCACGGGGACATGGGGAGAACATGGGAACTCCACCCAGATTGAGATTCGAACCGGGAATCCCTAGTGCTGAGAGGAGAACATGCTAACCAATAAGACATGTGCCTTGGCTGTCAATCCATAAGATAAAAACAAGTGATGTGGGCGGGATCTGTGTTCTTCAGCTGTTGCTCCTGAGCTGTGACCACTACAACAAATACCATCTCTCAGGTGGCACTCCTTGTAGTACCTTGCTTGCAGCTGCGTTGACCATACTGGGACACTAGGGGGAGCACCTATCCTCCCAGGGTGAGCACTGCTTGTGGGGGCTGTCACTCATCCGCAAAACAATAGAGCTAAAATGAAACTAAAGCCACATTTAAGCCAAATTTAGCGATTAACTGCACGCCATCTGCAGGAAACTATGTGACTTACGGCACTTTGCTGCCTGCTGCCACCCAGAGCATCCGGCTGCCATGTGCTGCCTCATCCCCTTAAGCACTACGGCAAGCGCAATGAACAGTGTAGTAGTGTAGTGTGTAGTGACTACGCCAAATTCAGCACTTTAGAGAACGAACGGTGGAAAACCGAATGAGCTGCGAGGAAAAGCTGAGGAAGCGAGTTCGGCAAAAAAAAGCATTGATTTTCTCCCCTCTGCTGGTGTTCCTCCAACACCACACCGTTCTAACTCAATAACGCTCCGCACAGACGGGTCTGATGTGGTCGGTCCAAATTCTGATCGGTTAATGTCCGGTCTGCTCCTCCTCGTGCTCCTGCTGTAATGAATGCTAAAACTCCATCACTTCAGCTGTCTTCTCCACCCTGCCTCTCGAATTTCTCTGCAAAACGTCCCAATCTCATCAAGAGCGTTTGTCTCTTTTTAATTACCAGCTCTAATAACATTTAAATATGAAGTTGTAGTGGTGGTGGTGCTGGTGGGGGTGAATGTAGAGGTGGTAGGAGTACTAGTTGTTGTAGAGGTGGTAGGAGTACTAGTTGTTGTAGAGGTGGTAGTATTAGTAGTGATGGTGGTGGAGGTAGAGGTGGTGGTGGAAGTGGTTTTTGTAGTAGTGGTGTTGGTAGTAATAATAATAGCTGCAGTAGTATTAATAGGGGTGGTGGCAGAGGAGGTAGAGGTGGTGGAGGTAGTAATAGTAGCTGTTGTATTAGTGGTGGCGGTAGTAATAATAGTTATAGTAGTAGTTGTTGTAGTGATGGTGCTGGTGGAGGTAGAGGTGGTGGTGGAGGTGGGTAGAGGTTGTTGTGGTAGTAATAATAATAGGTGTAGTAGTATTAGTAGGGGTGGTGGTGGTGGAGGTAGTAATAGTAGCTGTTGTAGTAGTGGTGGTGGTAGTAATAATTTTCTCCCCTCTGCTGGTGTTCCTCCAACACCACACCGTTCTAACTCAATAACGCTCCGCACAGACGGGTCTGATGTGGTCGGTCCAAATTCTGATCGGTTAATGTCCGGTCTGCTCCTCCTCGTGCTCCTGCTGTAATGGATGCTAAAACTCCATCACTTCAGCTGTCTTCTCCACCCTGCCTCTCGAATTTCTCTGCAAAACGTCCCAATCTCATCAAGAGCGTTTGTCTCTTTTTAATTTACCAGCTCTAATAACATTTAAATATGAAGAGAACCTTCCACGAGGTTCTGTTACTGCATTTCACACAATATATCTTTCTTATGGTGGAGCTGAAGTTCTAATGAGATTTTTTACCTCTAACCAGGCAGTTCACCACAGCGGGGGCTGCTGTCACTGCGATGCCGTAGTAACCGTAGTATTAATAGTATCCGTAGAAGCAGCAGAGGTAGTAGTGGTGGTAGTAGTAGTAATTGTAGTAGTAGTAGTAGTTGTTGTAGTGCTGGTGCTGGTGGAGGTGGTGGTGGAAGTGGTAGTAGCTGTTGTAGTAGTAGTGGTAGTAATAATAATAGGTGTAGTAGTATTAGTAGGGGTGGTGGTAGGGGAGGTAGTAATAGTAGCTGTTGTAGTAGTGGTGGTGGCGGTAGTATTAATAGTTGTGGTAGTAGTCTTTGTGGTATTGTGGTATTAATAATAATAGGTGTAGTAGTATTAGTAGGGTTAGTGGTGGTGGAGGTAGTAATCGTAGTTGTTGTGGTATTGATGGTATTAATAATAATAGGTGTAGTAGTATTAGTAGGGGTGGTGGTGGTGGAGGTAGTAATCGTAGTTGTTGTGGTATTGATGGTATTAATAATAATAGGTGTAGTAGTATTAGTAGGGTTAGTGGTGGTGGAGGTAGTAATCGTAGTTGTTGTGGTATTGATGGTATTAATAATAATAGGTGTAGTAGTATTAGTAGTGGTGGTGGAGGTAGTAATCGTAGTTGTTGTGGTATTGATGGTATTAATAATAATAGGTGTAGTAGTATTAGTAGGGGTAGTGGTGGTGGAGGTAGTAATCGTAGTTGTTGTGGTATTGATGGTATTAATAATAATAGGTGTAGTAGTATTAGTAGGGGTGGTGGTGGTGGAGGTAGTAATCGTAGTTGTTGTGGTATTGATGGTATTAATAATAATAGGTGTAGTAGTATTAGTAGGGGTGGTGGTGGTGGAGGTAGTAATAAGCCTGATGCCCTCCAGCTTCGAGCCTGATGAACTAATTAGCCAGAGACTTCAGCCCCCGAGCCGAACCTGGAGCTGTTGTCACATCACAGAGATGTTTTTTTGGGTGGGGGTGTGGGGTGGTGGGGGTGCGAGAGGCTGTGGAGAGTGTTTTAGCATTACGGCTAGAAATCTGGTCTAATACAGAAATTGCGACTCCCACTCGCAGCCGTCATCTGCTCTCGCCCACTCGACGCTCTTCCTTCTCTGCTCTCTCCTGCTGTTTTCCTTTCTTTTTAATTTTTTCTCTTTTTTTTCCCGCCACTTCTCTCCCTCTTTTCGTTCTCACACTTCCTGTCTGCGAAAGCCTGCTCGATGCTGCCATACCCCCCCCCGCGAGAGTGGGGAGGGGGGGTAAAATCCCACGCCGCATCCTCGAGTCAAGTGGAGGAACAACTATTCTTACATTCTTTATTTCTTAATGTCATATTAACTCCCCCCCCACCCCTGCTCCCTTTCTGGTGTGAAGTTGAACCTCACACGTAGCTTTACCTCCCACTTGGACGCTGAATGTTATATCACACCGATCCAAAACGCAAAGCCGGATCTGTCAGGACTCACCGCTGGACTCGTTACAGTTATAACTTATACTGATTTTGTCAACCATTTTTTTGCAGTTAGGCTAGGGTGACCAGATTCCAATCCACCGGATGTGGGACAAAGACTATGTTTGTGTGAGACGATGTGGGACACCAATGCACTGCTATATGGGACACCAATGGGACAATGGGATATATATGCACTGCCATATATATATATATATATATATATATATATATATATATATATATATATATATATATATATATATATATATATATATATATGGCAGTATTAGTAATAGAAGCGGTGATGGTAGTAGCAGTAGTTGTTGTAGTAGTTATTGTAGTCGTTGTATTTTTAGTGGTAGTAGGTAGTATTGATAGGAGCAGTATTAGTGATAGTTGTGGTGGTAGCAGTATTTGAAGTCATAGTTGTTGTTATAGTAATAATAGGGGTGGTGGAGATAATAGTAGTAGTAATTGTTGTTGTAGTGCTAGTAGTGGTGATGGTATTATTAGTAATTGTTGTTGTAGTGGTGGCAGTAGTAGGTAGTAGTGATAGGAGCAGTATTAGTAATAGTTGGGGTGGTGGTGGTAGTAGTAGTTGTAGTGGTAATTGAAGTTATTGTTT
Organism: Corydoras maculifer; assembly: GCA_019802435.1. Lineage (NCBI taxonomy): Eukaryota > Metazoa > Chordata > Actinopteri > Siluriformes > Callichthyidae > Corydoras > Corydoras maculifer. The sequence continues at coordinate 82,365 of JAFMOD010000677.1, forward strand.
TTGTAGTAGTAATAGGGGTGGTGGAGATAGTAGCAGTAGTAGTTGTTGTTGTAGTGGTAGTTGTGGTGATGGTATTAATAGTAGTTGTTGTTGTAGTGGTAGTTGTGGTGATGGTAGTATTGGTAGTTGTTGTTTTAGTGGTGGTAGTAGTATGTAGTAGTAATAGGAGCAGTATTAGTAATAGTTGTGGTGGTGGTGGTGGTAGTTATTGTTGTTGTAGTAGTACTAGTTGTTGTAGTTATTGTTGTTGTAGTGGTACTAGTTGTTGTAGTTATTGTTGTTGTAGTGGTACTAGTTGTGGTGGTAGTGATATGAGCAGTATTAGTAATAGTTGTGGTGATGGTAGTAGTACTATTGTTGTTGTAGTGGTAGTTGTGGTGATGGTAGTAGTACTAGTTGTTGTTGTAGTGGTAGTGATAGGAGCAGTATTAGTAATAGTTGTGGTGGTGGTGGTAGTAGTTGTTATTTTAGTAGTAGTAGGTTAAAGAACAGACCTTTTATTTAATCGAGAGACAGAAACAGCACAGGGCCCTTTAGACACGTCCATCAACACTTAACCAGTCTCACTGTTGTTTCCAGGCAACAGGGCAGATTTGGGAGTTTGTGGACAATCTGTTTGGGGCTGTTGTCTAGACTGGGAACTGGAACACACACACACACACACACACACACACACACAGACACACTATGTAGTGAAATGACTTCCTCGCGTTGCTGTATGAGAGATTTTAATAATCCGGCTCGGTCCCTCGTCATGAAGGAGTGGGATGATAATAAACGTGATGGACCAATGATTTCTGATTAGAACTGCTTTAAAGAACGCTAAAGGAGGCCATAACACCCGGGACTGAGTTACTGCAGCGGGGGGGGGGAACAGCAGGAGAGCGCTCACCATATTGGCTGTGTGCATCCCTGCAGTGTACATCCACACGAGGCGGAACGCAGCTCCCTCTAGCGGTCATTCCAGGTCTGGCGCAAAATGAACTGCAAGTGCTGCACGCTAAAGAAAGTCAGACTGAGTGGATCCTAAAATGTTTTCAATGAATAACAAGAACAATATAAAAAAATCATTAAAAAAACAACCCAATATCGTGTTAAATGACTTTATCCTAAATTAATTCTCCTTGGGGCAGCACGGTGGCTTAGTGTTCAGCATGTTCTCCTCTCAGCACTAGGAATTCCCAGTTCGAATCCCAATCCCAACCTGGGTGGAGTTTCCATGTTCTCCCCGTGTCCACGTGGGTTTCCTCCGGGTTCTCCGGTTTCCTCCTACAGTCCAAAAACATGGTCAGTTGAGTTCTCCAAATTGCCCCATATTGAGTGTGTCTGTGTGAGTGAGTTTGTGCCCAGTGATAGATTGGCGTACTGTCCTGGGTGTATCTGCCCAGCGTCCGAAACATTCTCCCCTGGATGGGCATGGGGAACCCCCCCCTCAACTTTAGAAGACGATGAAGTGGAAGATAATCAATGGATGGAAAGAAAACAGCAAATCCAGAGAAAACAAGGCACCAATCCATCGCTGGGCACACACTCACTCACACACACACTCTATATGGGGCAATTTGGAGAATTCAATTGACCTTGACCCATGTTTTTGGACTGTGGGAGGAAACCAGAGAACCAGGAGGAAACCCACGTGGACACGGGGAGAACATGGAAACTCCATATTCTAAAAGCATGGATTCATAGTAAATTGTTTCATATTGCCCCTACCTTAATTGCCCCTATATAGTGTGTGTCTGTGTGAGTGACTGTGTGCCCAGTGATGGATTGTCGTCCTGTCCGGGGTGTATCTGCCCAGGGCCTAAAACATTCTCCACTGGATGGGGATGGAACCCCTAGAACCCCCCCAGTGGCCCTAGTAGAGGATTTAGATGCAGATAATAAGATGGCAGCCGTAATCATCAGGCACAGTTTCATTGGATGCTGAATCAGATCATCCACCTGCACTGATCCTCTACGCCTCTCTTTTTCTCTTTTTCTTCTTTTTCCCTCCGTAGAAGCAGAATCATCCACCCGAAACTCCCGCTGTCAGCACATTCTCATCCGCTGGGTCATTTATCCCTCAAAGAGCCGGGTTGCTGGAGATCAATCAGGGACCTGTGCAGCCGGCTGTCACTTATGATTTGCAGTGGAACCTTCCGGTTTCTCAGCGCACAAAAAATATAATGGCCTACTGGACTCGCTGGCACCTTGGCATGAAGGAACAATTCAATTTTCCCATGATGGATGGCCTACATGGTCAGAAAGAGCCGAGACCGTCAGCGTGAGTCGGATCCAGTGCAGATCAGTGAGAGGAATAAACGTTAAACAGTAAACATTCCATCCATCTATTATCTTCCGCTTTATCCTATAGCAGGGTCGCGGGGGGGCCCATCCAGGAGAGAACGTTTCGGTCGCTGGGCAGATACACCCAGGACAAGACACCAATCTATCTCTAGACACACACTCACTCACACAGATACAGTCTATATGGGGCAATTTGGAGAATTCCGTTGACTTGATCCATGTTTTTAGACTGTGGGAGGAAACCGGAGAACCCGGAGGAAACCCACGGGGACACGGGGAGAACATGGAAACTCCACGCAGATGGGGATTCGATCCGGGAATCCCTAGCGCTGAGAGGAGAACATGCCAACCACAAAGCCACGCGTGCCGCCAACATTAAACCTCCATTTCATAAAAAATAAGATTTTAGAAACCTTACATCACAAAACTGCTATCTCTGAAATTTCGAGGAGAAATATACAGAGAATACAATAGTAATGGCAGCTGTCATTCATAAGGGATTATAGTGGTTGTTGCATCTGGCGTTTATCAGAGATAATTGTCAGTGTGGAAACCAGTGTTTATGAGGGATTTAAGCGGTTATGGCAACTGGTGTTTATTATGGATTAAAGTGGCTACAGCAACCAGTATTTATTTTTTTAAGGGATTATAGTTATTATGGGAGACGCAGTGTTAATGAGGGATTATAGTCATTTTGGCAACCGGTGTTGTTAAAGAATCATAGTAGTTGTGGCAAACGTGTTTATGAGGGATTATATTATTTGTGACAACATGCATTTTTTATAGATTATAGTTGTGGCGACCGTTGTTTACGAATGATATTAGTATTTTTGCAACCTGTGTTTATTATAGTCATTATTGAAAAAAATATTTATGTAAGATTATAGTAGTTGTGGCAACCAGTGTTTATGAGGAATTATAGTAGTTGTGGCAACCATTGTTAAAGAAGTTTTATAGTAGTTCTGCCAACCATTGTATATGAGGTTTTATAGTAGATGTGGCAGCCAGTGTTTATGAGGGATTATAGTAGTTGTGGCAACCTGTGTTTATATAGATTATAGTCGTTATGGCAACCAGCATTTATGAAAGGATATAGTAGTTGTGGCACTACTACACAGCAACCATTGTTTATGAGGGATATTAGTAGTTGTTGCAACCTTTGTTTTTTATAGTAGTTGTGGCAACCATTGTTAGGCTTAGACACAAGCCAAATAATGTGGCTCATTTATTAATTAGGGCGGCCCGGTGGCTTAGTGTTTGGCATGTTCTCCTCTCAGCTCTAGGGATTCCCGGTTCGAGTCCCAATCTGGGTGGAGTCTCCATGTTCTCCCCGTGTCCACGTGGGTTTCCTCCGGGTTCTCCGGTTTCCTCCCACAGTCCAAAAACTTGGATCAAGCTCAATTGAATTCTCCAAATTGCCCCATATAGAGTGTATCTGTGTGAGTGAGTGTGTGCCCAGTGATAGATTACCCCCCTGTCCTGGGTGTATCTGCTCAGCGCCCGACATGTTCTCCCCTTGATAGGCATGGGGAACCCCCCCACGACCCTAATAGAGGATAAAGCGGAAGATAATGGATGGATTTATTAATTAAGGTCTGTAAGAACTTTCAAGATTATTAGTTAGTGTGGGGGGGTTCTCTTCGATCCCTCATCGTCTGATCTTGATGAGTCCTGTCCGCCGTCCTCATCGTGTCATGTGACATTCATTTTCTGACACACAGAACCATCACGGTGAAAATCGGTACCTTTCAGCTGACGGTGCTCGAGCGTCCACCCTAAACCTCCAAACGGCGGAACCCAAAACCACAGATCATCATTTTGTTTTTGCCCATTCATCTGCTCTGTCCTGCCTCCAGATCCCTCTGCTGTGTTTGCTTTACTCTAATTTCAGAGAGTCGGTCAGCATCGCTGCCCCGGACGTCCGTGTGCACCGCGTCCTGCGGCTCTGGCTCAGCAGTTACTATAAATACAGAGCCGTTTGAAAATGGAGCTGAGGACAGATCACAGCGACAAAAAAAACCTGCAAGAGAAGAAATACAGTTCCATCATCTCCAACCTTCCATCCATCCATTATCTTCCACTTTATCCTCTATTAGGGTCGGGGGCGGGGGGGGTTCCCCATGTCCATCCAGGGGAGAACGTTTCGGGCGCTGGGCAGATACACTTAGGACAGGACGCCAATCTATCACTGGACACACACTCGCTCCCACAGACACACTCTATATGGGGCAATTTGGAGAACTCAATTGACCTTGAGGGCGGCACTGTGGCTTAGTGGTTAGCATGTTCTCCTCTCATCGCTAGGGATTCCCGGTTCGAATCCCAATCTGGGTGTTTTTGGACTGTGGGAGGAAACCCGAGAACCCGGAGGAAACCCACGCGGACACGGGGAGAACATGGAAACTCCACCCAGATGGGGATTCGAACCGGGAATCCCTAGTGATGAGAGGAGAACATGCCAACCACTTAGCCACCGTGCAGCCCTCCAAACTTCCATTCTGTGTGTAATCTGTAGAGTCAGCGCTTTTTGCTGAACAGGAGCCTCACCTCAGGAGGTTCCACATCAGATGACTGACAGGTAACCATCTCCATCATTGCACCTGTTAGTGGGCGGGGGCTGTGAGGCAGCAGCTTTCTTTAGCATTTCTTCTTCTCCAGAACATTCTTCCTTTGTTTCAGGCCTTCCCCAAACTATTTGATTTGCACCCCGACCATGAGAGTAAGGTTAGTGGGTGAAGCAGCACCGTTACCCGCTGTTCATGTGACTCCCAAACCCGTTGGCAATAGGGCTTCCCAAACATAGCAGTAAGAGTGGCGCCACCTACTGTACGGTTTGGGGTTGTAGGGGTCACATGTCCGGTTTGTATTAATACATTTAATACGGTGTTGGTGTACTTAGCATGTCTGCCTCTCAGTGCTGCAGATCCAGGTTCAAATCTCTATGGAGATCTGGGTGGAGTTTCCATGTTCTCCCCATATCCACATGGGTTTCCTCCGGGTTCTCTGGTTTCCCTCCACAGTCCAAAAACATGGATTCATGGTGAATTGGCTGCACTAAATTGCTCCCATCCTAATTGCCCCTATATAGTATGTGTGTGTCTGTGTGTGAGTGTGCCCAGTAATGGATTTGGACCCTGTCCTAGGTGTAACCCCCCCAGGTGGGATAAGAAAACCTCCCCTAACGACCCTAGTAGAGGATTAATTGGAAGATGAAATGATTAAATCCTTAAATAAATAAAGCTTATTAATAGCAGAACAGGTGCTTAGTGTTTAGCATGTTCTCCTCTTAGCACTAGGGATTCCTGGTTCGAATCCCTATCTGGGTGGAAACATGGAAACTCCATGTTCTCCCCGTGTCCGTGTGGGTTTCCTCCGGGTTCTCGGGTTTCCTCCCACAGTCCAAAAACATGGATCAAGTCAATTGAATTCTCCAAATTGCCCCATATAGAGTGTGTGTGTGAGTGAGTGTGTGCCCAGTGATAGATTTGGCGCCCTGTCCTGGGTGTATCTGTCCAGCGCCCGAAATGTTCTCCCCTGGATGGACATGGGGAACCCCCCCCCCCCACGATCCTAATATAGGATGAAGCGGAAGATAATGAATGAATTAATGAATACATAGCGCGGAACGGTGGCTTAGTGGTTGGCATGTTCTCTCAGCACTGGGGATTCCCGGTTCGAATCCCAATCTGGGTGGAGTTTCCATGTTTTCCCCGTGTCTGTGTGGGTTTCCTCTGGGTTCTCCGGTTTCCTCCCACAGTCCAAAAACATGGATGAAGGTCAATTAAGTTCTCCAAATTGCCCCATTTAGAGTGTGTGAGTGTGTGTCCAGTGTTACATTGGAACCCTGTCCTGGGTGTATCTGCCCAGCGCCTGAAACGTTCTCACCTGTATGGGCATAGGTCCCCCCCCCCCCCGCGACCCTAATAGAGGATAAAGCGGAAGATATTGGATGGATGAATAATAGCACAAAAGTTAATATTAATAAGCAGTAAACTCAGACCTTTAATTCTAACATTTAGCTTTATACCCTAACGATCGATTTAGATGATTAATTAATTGAAATAAACACTGTATGATCCGTCTGCCTCTATTCCGTTTCTCCTGAACACTGTAGGTTTTGTCCTGGAGGTTCATCACTGTGTGATTAGATAAAGACCGAGTCACTGCAGATCAGACAGGAAGGACACTGTGTGAACTATCATACACAACTTGGGATATAAATTATGACACACAGGCGGAGTGGATGCTCTGCTTTCTGTCCACTGCGTCTCGTCCCGCGCCCTTGTCCCGCTCGCCTCATTCTGCATCTCAGAACTTTTTAAATAGCCAAGCGCAGACCTTTAGTGGATTCTGGGGCGGGTGTGTCAATTAGGGAGGAGACAAGTGCAACAGTGCAAGGCTTTTGCTGAATGTTAACACAAAATATTGTAAAAATTAATTTAAAAATCCCTTAAAGTACATATTTACATTTATTTAAAAGAAAAAAATATTTTCCTGTGAGAACAAAGTGAACAGATAAGAGTGCTGCAGGTGGAGATTTTATTTTGTTCCGTGGGAGTCACTTGGTCTAAACCTATTTTTCTTATAAATGTCGTCATGACAACTTGAATTTCCTTACAATAATGTTTATCCATTATCTTCTGCTTTATCTTATACCAGGGTCGTGGGGGGTTCCCCACGGCCATCCAGGGGAGAACGTCTCGGGCGCTGGGCAGATACACCCAGGCCAGGGCGCCAATCCATCACTGGACACACACTCACTCACACACACACACACACACTCTAAATGGGGCAATTTGGAGAACTTAATTGACCTTGATCCATGGTTTTGGACTGTGGGAGGAAACCGGAGAACCCAGAGGAAACCCACGCGGACAAGAATCCCTAGTGCTGAGAGGAGAACGTGCCAACCACTAAGCCACAATGCCGCCCTGAATAAATCGTATAATCACATAATAAAAAATTGACGATAAGCGCAGTACAGACCTTAAATAAAGACCTTATTATAAAAAGAGGTGGCGTGGCTTAGTGGTTTAGCATGTTCTCCTCTCAGCACTAAGAATTCCTGGTTTGATTTCCCATCTGGGTGCAGTTCCCATGTTCTCCCCGTGTCCATGTGGGTTTCCTCCTGGTTCTCCGGTTTCCTCCTACAGTCCAAAAACATGGATCAAGTCAATTGAGTTCTCCAAATTGCCCCATATAGAGTGTGTCTGTGTGAGTGAGTGTGTGCCCAGTGATAGATTGGCGTCCTGTCCTGAGTGTATCTGCCCAGCGCCCGGAACGTTCTCTCCTGGATGGGCATGGGGAACCGCCCCGACCCTAATAGTGAATAAAGCGGAAGATAATGAATGGATAGATGGATTGTAAAAAGACCTTAAATAAATCTCAGTACTTCAAAGGGCATGAATAAGCATCGTGTAAGGAGTACTGGAAGTGATGAATGCAATGTTGAGGGCGGCTCGGTGGCTTTGTGGTTGGCATGTTCTCCTCTCAGCGCTAGAGATTCCTGGTTCGAATCCCAATCTGGGTGGAGTTTCCATGTTCTCCCAGTGTCCACGTGGGTTTCCTCCAGGTTCTCCGGTTTCCTACCACAGTCCAAAAACATGGATCAAGGTCAATTGAATTCCCCAAATTGCCCCATATAGAGTGTGTCTGTGTGAGTGAGTGTGTGCCCAGTGATAGATTGGCGCCCTGTCCTGGGTGTATCTGCTCAGCGCCCGAAATGTTCTCCCCCTGCTTTGTGGTTGGCATGTTCTCCTCTCAGCCCTAGGGATTCCAGGTTCGAATCCCCATCTGGGTGGAGTTTCCATGTTCTCCCCGTGTCCATGTGGGTTTCCTCCGGGTTCTCCGGTTTCCTCCCACAGTCCAAAAACATGGATCAAGTCAATTGAGTTCTCCAAATTGCCCCATATAGAGTGTGTCTGTCTGTGTGTGTGTGTGTGCCCAGCGATAGATTGGCGTCCTGTCCTGAGTGTATCTGCCCAGCGCCCGAAACGTTCTCCCCTGGTCATGGGGAACTATAAAAACAATGGATGGATTATAAAAAGACCTTATTATAAAAACTAAATCTCAGGACTTCAAAAGGCCATGACTAAGCATCGCGTAATGAGTTATTGGAGGTGCTGAATGCGGGGTTGTGACGTCATAAGGTAATCAGTACACACTGTTGCTGCAGTCGGCGGCACGCGCCGTGAGGGACTCAGGACTCCCGATAACGCGTGGCACTTCCAGTAGGAGCGCCTGGAGAGGGCGGGGCTTAGTCCGCTTGACGTCAGACGGCCCGCCCCCGAAACGTGCCGCCGCGTCGGGAGAGCGTCGATCGACAAACCATCCGCTTCGAATGCGCGAAGGCGCGACGGCAAGGCCGCATGAGGTGGAGCTCCGCGCCGCGCCGGAGAGCGTCCACACGGCCCAGCTTTAAAGCATCTTCCACTGGAGGGAGAAGAAAAAGATGCGGGGCTGAAAGTTCGCCATGGTCTCTGCGGCGGCGGCGACGACGCGGGGAATCCGAGACAGAGTGTCCGAGACGAGGCGGACGTTCTCTCCACACCGCCCGGGCGCGCAATGATCACATAGCGGCGTTCCAGCGCTCTGTAGACGGCCAGGGATCAGCGAGCCGAGCGGGGAGGAAGGGGGCAAAGTTTGGGAGAGAGTTTAGTTCGGGCGAAAAAAAAAGTTATGGCGCGGGAGGACGAGGAGCCCGCCGCGGGGGAGAGGGCGAGCACGAAGCGGCGGCGGCGCCGGCGGAGGAAGAGCAAGAAGGAGGGAAAGACGCGCAGCGTGCACGCCAACCTCCATCACGAGAGAACCAAAGGCGGGGAGAACCCCAACCGGCTGTGCGCCAGCAACAAGATCCGGACCACCAAGTACACCGCGCTGTCGTTCGTCCCCAAGAACCTGTTCGAACAGTTCCACCGCTTCGCCAACGTCTACTTCGTCTTCATCGCGCTGCTCAACTTCGTGCCGGTGGTCAACGCCTTCCAGCCGGAGCTCGCCCTCGCGCCCGTCGTCTTCATCCTGTCCGTCACCGCCATCAAGGACCTGTGGGAGGACTACCGCCGCCACCGCTCCGACCAGGAGATCAACCACATGGACTGCCTGGTTTACAGCAGGTCAGTCCCGACCGGGGGGCCGAATATCAGGTCTCAACCGGGGGCCGAAGGAGGGAGGCCTTAACTACCTGCCGCCGACAAGCCGGCTGTTCTTTACCTGACTGTGTGTTCTTTACATGTCTGTCTGTTCTTTACCTGGCTGTTCTGTCTGTCTCTGTACCTGGCTGTTCTGTCTGTTCTTTACCTGGCTGTTCTGTCTGTTCTGTACCTGGCTGGCTGTTCTGTCTGTTCTTTACCTGGCTGTTCTGTCTGTTCTGTACCTGGCTGGCTGTTCTGTCTGTTCTTTACCTGGCTGTTCTGTCTGTTCTTTACCTGGCTGTTCTGTCTGTCTCTCCCCCCCCCCCCCCCCCCCCCCCCCCCCCCCCCCCCCCCCCCCCCCCCCCCCCCCCCCCCCCCCCCCCCCCCCCCCCCCCCCCCCCCCCCCCCCCCCCCCCCTGACTGTCTGTTCTGTCTGTTCTTTAACTGTCTGTTCTTTACCGGACTGCCTGATTGTTGTTGTTGTGTTTTAAAATTTTTTTTTTTTTATTATTATTTTTTTTTTTCTCCATTTTATTTTTCTTCTACCTGACTTGTCTGTCTGTACCCGGCTGTCTGTTCTGTCCTTAACCTGTCTCTGTATCTGACTGTCTTTCTCTGTACCTGGCTGTTCTGTCTCTGTACCTGTCTGTCTGTCTGAAACTCTGTTTTCATTTTCTTACAGTTTTACGGATTAAAAACCTTCCAAAACGTCCAAATTTCACTAAGCAAGGCCTCATAACGTTCTGCCACTAAATCACCTCAGGTATTGGTTCGTTAAAGCCGAGTGCAATTAACACATTTCTGACAGAAACCTCAAAAAGATTTTTTTTTTATTCGGTCATGTGGATGTGTTTTATCTCATAGAGTAACAAGTGTCCCTATCTAGTGGTTTGGCTCAGAGCACCATGTCCGTTGCTGAAGGTTCCATCCGTCCATCATCTTTTGCTTTGTCCTGCACTGGGATTAAGGGAATTTTTCAGGCGCTGGGCAGATGCACCCAGAGTGGGGCATCAAGCCATCGCCGGGCACACACTCACACAGACTATATAGGGGCATATATAATTTTGCCAATTCATCTTGAATCCATGTTTTTGGGAGGAAACCTGAAACTAATGGTCACCTCTGAGGCACCTGTACTAACGGTCTACATCTTTTTCTCAACATTATATCAGCTTGACAGTTCGTTTACTAATAAGAATCTAAACACATCCATCCATTATTTTTATCTTTATCATTATCCGCTTTCTCCTCTATTAGGGTCGCAGTGGGGTTCCCCATGCCCATCCAGGGGAGAAAGTTTTGGGCGCTGGGCAGATGCACCCTGGACAGGGCGCTATTCTACCGCTGGGCACACTCACACACTCTAAATGGGGCAATTTGGAGCATTCACATGCCCTTGAGCCATGTTTTTGGACTGTGGAAGGAACCCGGAGGAAACCCACGCGCACACAGGGAGAACATCCACCCAGATTGGGATTCAAACCGGGAAACCCTAGTGCTGAGAGGCAAACGTGCTAACCACTAAGCCACCGTGCTGCCAGTAAACACAACATGAACCGATTATAAACGGGATCTCATCCTAGTATTAAGCAATATAGTGTATTGGGACGTGGTGGCCACTTCCAACCCAAAGCTTTTGCCTCTTATGTAGTAAACTGTGGGCAAAATGGCTAGTATGTCCGAATATGCTGTAGGCATCAGGAAGTAGGAGGTAGTTTCCACTTGGGGTTTGGTCTTCCACAACAAGTGACCTGTGTGAGATGCCAATACATACTTTTTATTTACTTTATCAGTACATACCAGTTTACATTTACATTTGGTCATTTATTGGACGCTTTTATCCAAAGCGACTTACAAGGTGAGCACAGGGTTCATCACAACATCCCTGCAGCAATGAGGGTTAAGGGTCTTGCTCAAGGACCCACACTGGTAACTTCAGTGGACCTGGGATTTGAACCCCCAACCTTCAGATTGATAACCCAACACCACAACCACTGAGCTACCACTCTCTACTGTTTAAAATACAGTACATACAGATCAGTACATATAGGTTCAGTTCACATCCAACATCTAATGACCGTCATTCATAAATAATAGACCGTTTCCACTGGGGGTGTGGCCTCCTACAGCAGGTGACCTGTGGAACATGGAGGCTGCTTTATGTCTGAGGATGTGTGAATACTACATACTCACTTCCATAAGAACCCTACTGCTTTATCAGTACATACTATTTTCAATCACGTGCACGCTGTTAAGTAGATAAAGGTTCAGTTCACGTCAAACGTTTCATGATGGTCATTAAGAAATAATGGAACATTTACAGTGGGGTGTGGCCTCCTTCAGCAGGTGACCTATGTAAGATGGCGGAAGCATCATATCTGAGGATGTCTAAATAGTACATACTCATTTACAGTAGGTACTAAAAACAAGTGCACTGATTAGTAGATACATGTTCATATAATACTAATAATAATAATAATTTATGAAGGGTAGAATTTTTACACTGGGGGTGTGGCCTCCCACAGCAAGGACCTGTGTAAGATGGCGGATGCTTTGTTTGAGGTTGTGTGACTCCTTCATGCTCGCTCCCTCATGAGTGTGTACTAGTAAAGACAAATACTGTTTAGTGGAGATGGGTTTAATCTACTTCCAATGTTTAATGACTGTCATTAATAAATAATTAAATTCTTACACTGGGGGTGTGGCCCACCACGGCAGGTGACCTGTGTAAGATGGAGGCTGCTTTATGTCTGAGGATGTGTAAATAGTCCATACTTATTTACCCAAGAAGCCTACTGCTTTATTAGTACATACTACTTTAAAAGAGACACTGATTAGTTAATATACTGTAGATTCATATAATAATGGAATTTTTACACTGGGGGGGGGGGTGTGGCCTCCAACGGCATTGACCTGTCTAAGATGGCGGATGCTTTATGTTTGAGGTTGTGTGAATCCTTCATATTCACTTCCTCATGAAGATTACTACTTTTATCAGTATGTACTAGTTAAGACAAATACTGTTTAGTAGGAATGGGTTCAATCTAGGGCTGCAACAATAAATCGATAAAATCGATTATGAAAAGTGTCGATAACGAATTTCGTTTTCGATTCGTCAGTTGCAGCCCTAGTTCAATCTACGTCCCTCATTTAATTACAGTCCATCCATCCATCCATTATCTTCCACTTTATGCTCCACTGGGGTCGTGGGGGGGGGGGGTTCCCCCATGCTCATCCAGGGGAGAACGTTTCAGGCACTGGGCAGATACACCCAGGACAGGACGCCAATCCATCGCTGGACACACACTCACTCACACAGACACACTCTATATGGGGCAATTTGGAGAACTCAATTGACTTGATCCATGTTTTTGGACTGTGGAAGGAAACCGGAGAACCCTGAGGATACCCACATGGATGTGGGGAGAACATGGAAACTCCACCCAGATTGGGATTCGAACCGGGAATCCCCAGTGCTGAGAGGAGAACGTGCTAACCACTAAGCCACTGTGCCGCCCTTAATTATAATCATTAATAAATAATGGAATGTTGACGCTGGGGGGTGTGGCATCCGACGGCAGTTGACCTGTGTAACATGTATGTCACGGATTTATCACGTCAGGTTGCATGTCTACTGCATACATATTGCTGAGTTTGGTTCCCAGCAGTGCACACAGTTTAAACCGTACCGAACCACCCTTTTAAATAGGCTTGACTCACAGCATGCCGGGATAAGCCTCATTTTCGAGAACCCAAAACAAACCATCAGACATGTTTGCCCATTCCGGTGATGTCATGCAGTGTGTGGTGAGAACGAGATGCCTTTTCGCTCGCGTCAAGGTCCACAGTGTGAACACGCAAGTGCAGGGTCTGAAGACGGGGGCCAAAATGAATTTGCGAATGCCGGAGGGTCATTTCAGAGGTGAGGTTAGGACCTCTGTATGAAGGTGGCGCTATTGTGAAGGCAAGTTGTGTTTCTTGTTTACTGAATATTCCTCTGGATTTAAATCAGTTCAGAGGCTGCTGACCCGGTCAGCCATTTTTTGAAAGGAGTGAAACCTGTGTTCACATTAAATCTATGTTTAATAGTCATGTGATCACTGTAAATCTATGTTTAATAGTCATGTGATCACTGTAAATCTATGTTAAATAGTCATGTGATCACTGTAAATCTATGTTTAATAGTCATGTGATCACTGTAAATCTATGTTTAATAGTCATGTGATCACTGTAAATCTATGTTAAATAGTCATGTGATCACTGTAAATCTATGTTTAATAGTCATGTGATCACTGTAAATCTATGTTAAATAGTCATGTGATCACTGTAAATCTATGTTAAATAGTCATGTGATCACTGTAAATCTATGTTTAATAGTCATGTGATCACTGTAAATCTATGTTTAATAGTCATGTGATCACATTATATCTATGAAATGACTGCTGCATATGTGAAGCTTTGTAAACATAATGCACGGTGTTATAGCTGTGATGTCATCCATTATCTTCCATTTTGTCCTATACTAGGGTCGCGGGGGGGTTTCCCATGTCCATCCAGGGGAGAACGTTTTGGGTGCTGGGCAGATACACCCAGGACAGGGCGCCAATCCATCGCTGGGCACTCACTCACTCACACACACACACACACACACACACACACTCACTCACTCACACACACACTCTATATATGCAGTGTGTGGTGAGAACGAGATGCCTTTTCGCTCGCGTCAAGGTCCACGGTGTGAACGCGCAAGTGCAGGGTCTGGAGACGGGGGCCAAAATAAATTATCTTTAAAACCTCCACTGGGAGGGAGGCCGGTGAGAATGTGGAAGTGCGTGCTCATTGGATTGTTGGTCTGTTGGTCACTGAGGTTTGAGTGAGAGATCAGCGCTGGTCGTGGACGTCTGTCATGGTCATGTGGTCCGCGCTCGCTGGATGAAGCTGAGACATGCACGTTAGGACGATGGGACGGTTTTATGACTTCAGACTGAACGCTGCTTTTCCGACGGTTGTCGGTTTAAATGTCTTTTTAAATTTTTTTATTTAACTTCTTTCTTTCTCAAGCAAATCAGTTTCCTCGCAGGCCTATAAGATTGCGCAACCTAGTGGAGGCACAAAACCACAGTTTGGCTTCCTTGAAACACTGTGTGATGTCGACAGACCCACTGGGTGTAGCTCGTCGTTTCTCCACTTTCCATGTAGACTTTATTTCTACGGTTCCACCTGTTCCTCTACATACTCGGTTCCCTGATGATCCGGACCCCCACAGAGCAGGTGTTATTAGGGTGGTGGATGAAGGTACAAGTGGATCAGACCCCTGTATGTTCTGATTGGTGGACTGTTTTATGTCCAGCAGAACTGCTGCGTCTGATCCACTCACACCTGCACAACACACACACACACACCTGCATCACCATGTCACTATCACTGCAGTACTGAGAATCAGCCACCACCCTAATACCTCCTCTGAGGTTGTCCTGGTCATCAGAGAACAGATGGAGTACAGAAAGCAACCGTAGAACTACAAAAGCCATCTATATGAAACACAGTGAGCGTAGAACTGAGGAGGTGACCGAACCTGTGTGTGTTTGTGCTGAGCTGTGCCTGTGTGCTCGTTTGTATGTGCCTGTGTGTGTGTGTCTGTGCTGAGCTGTGCCTGTGTGTGTGTTTGTATGTGTGTGTGTCTGTGCTGAGCTGTGTCTGTGTGCCTGTTTGTATGTGTGTGTGTCTGTGCTGAGCTGTGTCTGTGTTTGTGTGTGTGTGTGTCTATCTATGTGCTGAGCTGTGTCTTTGTGCATGTGCCTGTGTGTGTGTGTCTGTGCTGAGCTGTGTTTGTGTGTGTGTGTGTGTGTGTGTGTCTATCTATGTGCTGAGCTGTGTCTTTGTGCATGTGCCTGTGTGTGTGTGTCTGTGCTGAGCTGTGTCTATATACGTGTGTGTGAGTGTCTGTGCTGAGCTGTGTCTGTTTGCCTGTTTGTATGTGTGTGTGCACAGCTGTGTCTGTGTGCCTGTTCGTATGTGCCTGTGTGTGTGTGTGAGTGCACAGCTGTGTCTGTGTACCTGTTTTTATGTGTGTGTGTGTGTGTGCACAGCTGTGTGTGTGGGCCTTTGTGCGTGCACCTGTGTGTCTGTGCATGGGCCTGTGCTCCTGTGTGTGTGCGCACAGCTGTGTGTGTGTGTGTGTGTGTGTGTGTGTGTGTGTGTGTGTGTGTGTGAGTGTCACTGCTCAGCAGCCGTAAAGACTTTGGATTCGGTCACTTTGGAAACCCTCAGGACACCGTGTCCCTCACTGACGGCCGAGCGACGCAGCAGACCCTCCACCCACCTGCTCCTCATCCATTCGTGCTTGTTTTTCACATCTGTTCTAACTTTAACCCTCATGCCTCTCCTCCTTAGACTTCTCCGCTGGGTCACATGACCACTTTTTCCGTCCCAAGTAGTTTACGAAAATGTGAATGGAAAACTGCAGTGATTCTCAGGCGTGACGCATCATCTGCGTGTTGACGACTCCGACCCCGAGGTTCTGTTCACTGAACAGAACCAGAAGTCAGACCCGGTTCAAAGCAGACTGATTCCTGAGTCAGAACAGGAGTTGTTATCTGAGCGAAGCCTGCACTTTGTGGTGAAGCTCTGCGCTCTGTAATTTCAGAGGTGATGTTAGGACCTCTGTATAAAGGTGGCGCTATTTTGAAGGCAAGTTGTGTTTCTTGTTTACTGAATATTCCTCTGGATGTAAATCAGTTCAGAGGCTGCTGGTCAGCCATTTTTTTTGGAGTGAAACCTGCATTTCACTTTAAATAATCATGTGATCACTTTAAATCTATGTTAAATAATCATGTGATCACTTTAAATCTCATTCATTCATTGTCTTCTGCTCTATCCTCTATTAAGTTGTGGGAGGGGGTTCCCCATGCCCATCCAGGGGAAAACGTTTCGGGCGCTGGGCAGATACACCAAGGACAGGGCACCAATCTATCACTGGGCACACACTCACTCACACACATACACACACTCTATATGGGGCAATTTGGAGAACTCAATTGACCTTGATCCATGTTTTTGGACTGTGGGAGGAAACCGGAGAAACTAGAGGAAACCCACGTGGACACGGGGTGAACATGGAAACTCCACCCAGATGGGGATTCGAATCCCTAGTGCGGAGAGGAGAACAAGCTAAACCACTAAGCCACCGTGCCGCCTGCTGTGATGTCATACGATCATCAATTCCTGATCTCCTATGTTCTTAATGACATCATGGCCGTACTAGGAAGAACGTCTCGGGAACTGGGCAGATACACCCAGGACAGGACGCCAATCTATCACTGGACACACACTCATACACACTCTATATGGGGCAATTTGGAGAACTCAATTGACTTGATTCATGTTTTTGGACTGTGGGAGGAAACCGGAGATCCCGGAGGAAACCCACACAGACACGGAGAGAACATGGAAACTGCACCCAGAATAGGATTCGAACCGGGAATCCCTAGTGCTGAGAGGAGAACATGCCAACCACTAAGCCACCGTGCCTCCTATCATGAGTTTTACTTTACATTATTACTTTTACTAAATTACTTAAAAGTATTATACAAACCTAACACCATGTATCAGTTACTTTAGCACAGAGTAGCTTATAACGCCCCCTCTTTATTATGTCCACCCGTCCTTGGTGGATATAAAGACAACTCGTCCGTGGAGTAAGCACGAGAAGTGCTCTATTCATTCCACACAGTCAGCTCGGGTCGGGCTCTCGCCGTACAGACCTGAAGGTCGTTCTGTTATCCTGTCGCTGAGTTCGGATGAATGCGGCGCCTCCAGAGGGACACGTCTCCCTCGGTCAGTGCTCACGTCTCTGTCGTGTACCTGTGTAAACCCGAGTCACAGGCTTACGTGTTGCGCGGTGCGTTATGAAAAGCGGCTCTGTGGCTCCAGACCCCGAGCTCTGTTAAAGCTCCACTGTTCCCGCGGCTCTCTCAAGGTTCTCCACTGTGAATGGCTTTTGTACGCTGGACTGAAGACATGTCTCACGGTCCGTTTGGTTTAAAAGAGGTTCTGAAGCCTGTGGTTCGGCTTCGTACAGTACAGATGGATCAAGCTTTGATTCTGATTCAGTGAATCGATTCATTTTGGGATCTTAAGCGTCTTCTCTGACATCACCATCATGGCTGTCTTCAGAAACCCCAGAACTTTCGCTGGCGAGACGTTCTCCCCTGGATGGGCGTGGGAAACCCCCCCCCCCCCGACCCTAATATAGGATAAAGCGGAAGATGGATGGATTTTTATTTCCTGCGGCGGCATGGTGGCTCAGTGGTTAGCAAATTCGCAGGTTCGAATCCCCATCTGGGTGGAGTTTCCATGTTCTCCCTGTGTCTGCGTGGGTTTCCTCCGGGTTCTCCGGTTTCCTCCCACAGTCCAAACACATGGATCAAGGTCAATTGAGTTCTCCAAATTGCCCCATATAGAGTGTGTGTGTGAGTGAGTGTGTGCCCAGTGATAGATTGGCGTCCTGTCCTCAGTGTATCTGCCCAGCGCCCAAGACATTCTCCCCTGGATGGGCATGGGGAACCCCCCCCCCCCCACCGCGACCCTAATATAGCGGAAAATAAAGCGGAAGTTAATGGATGGATTTTTTTTATTTTTTTTTATTTCTACATGGTCTGAGGTTCTGTTCCGAGCGCCGGGAGGTTCGTGTACTCGCGCGGCGCCCTTGTTAATGAATTCCTTTAATATTTAAAGAGATAACAAAAGGTTGTGGAAAACAATCGTATCCCGGGCCCCGTGTCCCCGCCCTTCCTGTGTCCCTGTGCGCTGGTGGCTGCTGGAGCAGTTTGGTGTGAAAGCAGCACTATTGTGTTTAATATTTTTCCTGCAGCATTTGTTTGTGCTTTGAAAAGCCCCCTTTCTGCACTTGTTTCCTTTGGCCGCACTTGTGAGAGGAGGGGCTGCTGGGAAACGGACCGGGCGGCCGCAATCACAGAAGCCTCCTGGGCGGGAGACTTACTGCGCAGTGGCGGCGTGCACGCTCCTGTCGGACAGGCGTGGACCCCGGCGAATTGAGAGATTTTGATGCTGAAATGGGTTTCTGAAGGTTCTAGACCACACAGGGTCACATGATGAGAACAGGGTCACATGATGAGAACTATAACAGGTCTGTGAGGTAGTCAGGTGCTGCTGTGCTGGTCAGTACGGAGGCCTCCATCCGCTCAGCGCTGGATGCTGGCATTGAGTGGGGGAGGTATTAGTATCTGGTACTCTTAAACAAGACCCGTAGTACTTTGGGGGGGGGGGTCTAACCCTGTTTTCTACCCCAATTAAGTCAGGATTTCTGTTTAGAAGTGCTGAAGTTCTTCAGTTTAACTATAAGCTGTAGGGCAAGCAGGGCAAGGTAGCTCAGTGGTCAGGGTGTTGGGCTATCAATCTGAGGTTAGGGGTTTAAATCCCAGATCCTTTAAAGTTACCATTGTGGGTCCTTGAGCAAGGCCCTTGTAAGTCGCTTTGGATAAAAACGTCCAATAAATGACCATATTATTATTATTATTATTATTATAGCTGTGCTGAAATCACCTAAGTTGCAGGTACTACAAGACAATGTGGGCTCTTGAGGGGGGTGGGGTCTAACTCTGTGCCCTGACCCCAACCAGCACATTGGGATATGTGTAAGTCATGTTGAAGATGGTTAATTTATATTGTTTTTGGCTTAACAATAAGCTGTATCCAATCGCCTACTAATCTGTGGGTAGTACAACCCAATGTGTGCCCTTAAGCAATGACCCTTAATACCTGTGTGTGTTGGGGGGTCTTACCCTGTACTCTGACCCCAACCAGCAAGTTTGGATACCTGTAAGTCACATTGATGGTGGCTGAGTATTTTATTTTATTTTTTTTTTATTTTATTTATTTATTTTTGGTGTCCAATTGCCTACTAATCTCTGGGTACCACAATCCAATGTTGGCCATTAAAGAAGACCCTTAGTCCTCTGGGGGTGGTGGGGGGGCACTACAATGTGCTCTTACCCCAATTATTTAAGATGGGATATCTATAATTCCCTTCAGAAGTGTGTCTGTGTCTGAAATCGCCCACTAAACTGTATGTACTACAACCCAATGTTGGCTGTTAAACAAGACTCTTAGTACTTTTTTTTTGGGGGGGGGGGGTCTAAACTTGTGCTCTGACCCCAACCAGTACATTGGGGATACCTGTAAGTCATGTTGGAAGTGGCTATTTTTGGTGTCCATAATCGCCTGCCAAACTGTATGTACTACTACCCAATGCAGGCCCTGAACCAAGACCCTTAGTATTGGGAGGGGGGGGTCTAAACCTGTGTTCTGACCCCAACCAGCAATTTGGGATACCTAAAAGTCATGTTGGAAGTGGTAATTTTTTGTGTCCATAATCGCCTGCTAAACTGGGGGCACTACAACCCAATGTTGGCCCTTAAACAAGATCCTTAGTCCCCTCGGGGTGGTGGGGGGGGCACTACGCTGTACAATTATTTAAGATGGGATATCTGTAATTCCCTTCAGAAGTGTGTCTGTGTCTGAAATCGCCTACTAAACTGTACGTATTACAACCCAATATGGGCCCTTAAACAAGACCCTTAACCCATAGTGTTCCACGGGGCCTGACTCTCTGTGCTCGGACCTCGACCAGCAAATCAGGATTCCTGAAAATAAGCAGAACTTTTGGTTTCCTGTTCTATTAATGTGATGTTGCTCTCTCTCTCTCTCTCTCTATCTGTGTCATGTGCATGTGGAGTTCTCCTCCTCCTCCTCCTCTAGAGCCTAATCAGTTTACGTGTTTCCATGCCGATAGCTCATTTCCTGTACGCTGTGACCACGTTCTGTATTAATCCTTATTGCCGAGCAGCTCTTATGAGAAAACTGCGACATGCAAATGCGTCCTCAGACTCAACGTGTTGGTGATGGGCGCGCGTTCTTCCGGCCCAGCTCGGAAATTGAAACGAGGTTCCACCGTAGGCGATGTTTTGACTGCACCGTGATTTACAGCCGTAAATAACGCGAACTAATAACACAGGGGGCAGTATTAACATAATGCCCCCTGGAGGGACCGCGATGGAACGTCGGCTTTATTGCACGTGGTTGTAATACAGCAGCTACGTGGTGGTGGTGTGCGCTGATGATCACGATGCTCGGCGTTGATTATTTCTTTCTGATGAAGTTTAGAGATGAAGGTGTGGATTCGCAGGGGGTGTTAATGACATCGGGGGGGGGGTGGTGGTGAATGAAGGAGGTCTTTCCCACCCTGGTGCCTCCTAATGGAAATGGAGGCACCACGTGCTGAGTGTAAATTGGTGGTGGTGTTCAGGGCTGCAACTAACGATTATTTTCATAAGCGATTAATCGGTCGGGCCGCATGCTGGGTTAGTGGTTGGCATGTTCTCCTCTCAGCGCTAGGGATTCCCGGTTTGAATCCCCATATGGGTGGAGTTTCAATGTTCTCCCCGTGTCCACATGGGTTTCCTCTGGGGGTTTTTTTTTTCGAGGGTTTTTTGGAGAACGTTTCGGGCGCTGGGCAGATACACCCAGGACAGGACATTAATCCGTTGCTGGGGACACACTCACTCACTGACACTCTATATGGGGCAATTTGGAGAATTCAATTGACCTTGATCCATGTTTTTGGACTGTAGGAGGAAACCGGAGAACCCGGAGGAAACACACCCGCGTGGGACACGGGGAGAACATGGAAACTCCACCCAGATGGGGATTCGAAGCGGGAATCCCTAATGCTGAGAGGAGAACATGCCAACCACTAAGCCACCGTGCCGCCCCCTTTTATACAGATTATATTCAATATAAAACACTGTAGATGTCATTTCTTTGTACTGTTTTCAGTATTAAACACAACGTTTATTCTCTGTATAACGCGTTTAATGTGTTTTGGAGTCTCTGGAACAATTTAATTGGGTTCATGTTGATTGAAATGGAAATAAACGCCTCAGTTTTCATCCATTTCTGATTTCACAGATCGTTCGCGGACGTGTTGGTAACGGAAACACGGGCTCCGCTGTAATGCGTTTATTTTCCGCTGCGTTGTGACGGTGCGTTGACGTGGCTGCTGTCTGTGCAGGGTGGAGCGCCGTTACGTGGAGCAGTACTGGAAGGAGCTGCGGGTGGGCGATTTCGTGCGGCTGCGCTGTAACGAGATCGTCCCCGCCGACGTCCTGCTGCTCAGCTCCAGCGACCCGGATCGGCTGTGCCACATCGAGACCGCCACGCTGGACGGAGAGACCAACCTTAAACAGAGACAGGTGGTGCGCAGCTTCATCGACCTGGTGAGAGTCCAGGAGACGGGGCCGCCACGCCGTCCAGCTTTGGAGACGTACGGGCGGGTAGCGTTGGCCCTCATGTTTGATTGAGGGTGGGGTGGGGGGGTGTTTATGGAGTTAGTTTAGCTGCGGTGTGTTTGCTCATTTCAGAATGTTAATTAGTTCCTGTCCCGTCACTTCTATGTGACTTGACCTCCGTGTCCCTCCTGCCCTTAAACCTGGGGTTTGTTTGAGCCCCGCTGTCGGGATTAAGCCCGACTTCTGAACGCTGAGCTCAGCAGAGTGGATCTGATGGAGTCCGATGTTTTCACAGGACGCAGAGTTTGACCCTCTGAAGTACAACAGCGTCATCGAATGTGAGCGGCCCAATAACGACCTGAACCGTTTCCGTGGTTACATGTAAGTGCCGTTGTGAATGTGCTGCTGGACGCAGCGCGTCGCGCAATTAAAGAAAAGCAAACGCCATCCGGAAAGTCTGGAGGTGCAGAGATTTGAGATCCGCGAGAGCAACCGGGAGAGCGTGCCAGAGGGTGTGGGAGAGGGCATGGGCAAGAGGGGGCGTGAAAGAGCATGGGTGAGAGGGGGCGTGAGAGAGCACGGGCGAGAGGGGGTGTGAGAGAGCATGGGCGAGAGAGGGTGTAAGAGAGAGCACAGACAAGAGGGGGCGTGAGAGAGCGCGGGCGAGAGGGGGTATAAGAGAGCATGGGCGAGAGGAGGCATGAGAGCATGGGCGAGAGGAGGCATGAGAGCATGGGCGAGAGGGGGTGTGAGAGCGTGTGGGAGAACGTGGTCGAGAGAGGGTGGGAGAGGGCGCAAATGAGAGGGGGTGTAGGAGAGAGCACGGGTGAGTGGGGGTGTAGGAGAGAGCACGGGTGAGTGGGGGTGTAGGAGAGAGCACGGGTGAGTGGGGGTGTAAGAGAGAGCACGGGTGAGTGGGGGTGTAAGAGAGAGCACGGGTGAGTGGGGGTGTAAGAGAGAGCACGGGCAAGAGGGGGCGTGAGACAGCACGGGCAAGAGGGGGTGTAAGAGAGCACGGGTAAGAGGGGGTGCAAGAGAGCGTGGGCGACAGAGGATTTGTGAGAGACCGCTGGCAAAAGGCAATGTGAGATGTGTGTGTTTACCTCTGTGTGTGTGTGTGTGTGTGTGTGTGTGTGTGTGTACAGAACCCACCGCAGTGGGAGGAGAGCAGCTCTTTATAAAGACAACCTGTTGCTGCGAGGCTGTACCATCCGGAACACCGAGGAGGCCGTGGGCATCGTCATCTACGCAGGTGAGTTCCCCTTAGCTGACAGGTGTGGAGTCTGCATGTCCTCCCTGTGTCTGCCCCACTGTGGTGACCCATAATACAGGGGGCGGGGAGGGTGGAGATTATTAACTGACCCTTGATAGAGAAGGGTGGAGAGAGAGAGGAGAGGGGGGGATATTCCCAAGTGCATTCCTTGGGGGAGGGTAGGGATTTTCAGGGGTGTTTTGGAGTCTGCATGTCCTCCCTGTGCCTGTCCCACTGCGGTGACCCATAATACAGGGAAGGGTGAGGGTGGAGATCTTTAACTGACCCTTGAGTGTGCACTCCTCACGGGGGCGGGGGGATTTTCCGGGGCGTTTTGCTGATCTGTGTTCCGTCTCTCAGGACACGAGACCAAAGCCATGCTGAATAACAACGGGCCGCGCTACAAGCGCAGCAAGCTGGAGCGGCAGATGAACGTGGACGTCTTCTGGTGCGTCATCATCCTGCTGGTCATGTGTCTGTTCACGGCCATCGGTACGAACCCACCCATGTCTCCTTCTGTTTTCGGCTTTGTGTTCAGAATCCCTCTCGTATCGCGCGGCGGTTAGCGGTTCCTCAGAAACGGGAAGTGGTCCGTTTTCCGTTTCTCCGCGACTTGAAACCCAGCGTTTCTTCGTCATGTGACCTCTGAGTTCTGACTGGCTTCTGGTTGCAGGTCACGGCCTGTGGATGTTTCAGTACGGAGGGAAGAGGCCCGTCTTCGACGTCCTGAGCGCAGAGGGGACGGAGATGTCTCCTGTGGTCTCGGCCATCTATCTGTTCCTCACCATGATCATAGTGTTCCAGGTGAACAGTGCGGACATGCGGGGGCAAGGGTTACACCCACCAACCACGTACATCATCCCGGTACTCCACCCTAATGTTCCATCCACCCCGTTTTCCTGACCCACTGAGATTGCAACTCCACTAGACTCCTGAAGGTGAGCTGTGGGGTCGGTCACCAAGACGTTGCACCGATCCTTTAGTCGGGAGGCGGAGCCTCCTTGGTTCGGAGTCGTTTATCCAGCACATCTTTGGGGATTTGGAGGCGGAGTCACCACCTCAAACCGTCTCAAACGAGGTCACAGCTGTCAGGGATACCTGCATATTAGTCTACACCCTCAAAATTGGGCTCATTTGCATATTAGTCTACGCCCTCAAACACCCGCATGTTCATTGGCATATTATTCCTCATTCATATCCATGCATCATTTGCATATTAGTCAATGCCCCACACACCCACATGTTCATTTGCATATTCGTCTACACCCCCGTACACCTGCATGCTCATTTGCATATTGGTCTACGTCTTACGTGCTCATTTGCACATTAGTCCACACCCTCACTCATCCGTGTGCTCATTTGCATACTAGCCTATGCCCCACATACCTGCATGTTCATTTGCATATTCATTTACACCCATACACCTGCATGCTCATTTGAATATTAGTCTACATCCTTACATGCTAATTTGCATATGAATCTACGCTCTCGTGTATCCATTTGCTCATTTGCATATTAGTATACACCTGTGCATGCTAATTTGCATATTCATCTACACACCCATACACCTGCATGCTAATTTGCATATTCATCTACACACCCATACACCTGCATGCTAATTTGCATATTCATCTACACACCCATACACCTGCATGCTAATTTGCATATTCATCTACACACCCATACACCTGCATGCTAATTTGCATAATAGTCTACGTCTTACGCGCTCATTTGCATATTAGTCTACGCCATTACACACATCCGTGTGCTCATTTGCATATTAGTTTTCACCCTTGCATGCTCATTTGCATATTTATCTACACCCCCCATACACCTGCTTGCTCATTTGCATATATATATACACGACAAACTGTGCCGCGCTGTGTATCTGACCGCTTTCTATCATAACCAGCAAAAAGTCTTTGGAACCACACAGTTCATGAGTCCATGACCCTGTGATCGGTTCCCCACTGTTCCCTCCGCAGTCCACGTTTGATAGATACTGCCCCCTGATGGATACACCCATGTGCTCATTTGCATATTAATATACGCCCTTAAACATATAGGCTCATTTGCATATTAGTCTATGCCCTAAAAAATGTGGGCTCATTTGCATATTATTCTATGCCCTAACACACCTATGTGCTCATTTGCATATTAATCTACGCCCTGAAACATGTGGGCTCATTTGCATATTAGTCTACGCCCTAACACACCCGTGTTCCTGTGTTCTCATTTGCATATTGGTCTACACCCTCAAACATGTGGGCTCATTTGCATATCCAAATTTTATAGATACTGCCCCCTGTGGGCCACATGATTCTCTGATCCAGTCAGATCGAAACCTTCAACTACGAGGTCCTCGAGATCCCACCTTCTACCAGGTGCAGGGATGATCACCACCCGAATCTGACCTGATGGGATACCTGGACTCGCGCGCACACACACACACACACACACACACACACACAAATGGCTAAATATTTAGTATCTCATTAAATCTGTTGCTGAAACTGAAAACCACCTGGTCTGCTTTAATCCTAGGTGCTGATTCCCATCTCCCTCTTCGTCTCCATAGAGATAGTAAAGATCTGCCAGGTCTATTTCATCCACCAGGACCTGGAGCTGTACGACGAGGAGACGGACTCGCACCTGCAGTGCCGGGCCCTGAACATCACCGAGGACCTGGGCCAGATGCAGTACATTTTCTCGGACAAGACGGGGACGCTCACCGAGAACAAGATGGTGTTTCGGCGCTGCACAGTGGCGGGGGTGGAGTACTCGCATGATGCCAACGGTAACCGGGATGAGGTCATAATGCTGGGAGGACACATCCACTGGTCAAGATGATGATGGTGATGATGATGTTGTTTTTTTAATCTTCCTCCTGCAGCG
Organism: Corydoras maculifer; assembly: GCA_019802435.1. Taxonomy (NCBI): domain Eukaryota; kingdom Metazoa; phylum Chordata; class Actinopteri; order Siluriformes; family Callichthyidae; genus Corydoras; species Corydoras maculifer. The sequence continues at coordinate 108,242 of JAFMOD010000677.1, forward strand.
AAGAGGCTGGCCATGATGTACCAGGAGGTGGACTCGGAGGAGGACGACTGTGCGTCTCACGGCGGAACCCTGCCGCGCAGAGAGAGCGTCAGCAGCCAGCACAGCGGCAGGGTGGTCCTGCGCTCGCAGAGCACCAAGTCGCACCGCCGCACCGGGAGCCGCGCCGAGGCCAAGCGGGCCAGCATCCTGTCCAAACACACGGCCTTCAGCAGTCCCATGGTCAGCCAGCGCACTCTCACACACATTTGCATATTTATCTACGCCCTCAAACATGTGGGCTCATTTGCATATTAACCTACCCCCCCCCCCCCCCCCCCCCCCCCCCCCCCCCCCCCCCCCCCCCCCCCCCCCCCCCCCCCCCCCCCCCCCCCCCCCCCCCCCCCCCCCCCCCCCCCCCCCACACTCGTGTGCTCATTTGTATATTAGTCCACGCCCTCAAACATGGGGCGTAGACTAATATGCAAATAAAGCCACATCTGTGAGGGCGTGGACTAATATGCAAATAAGCAAGCGGGTGTCAGGACATTTACTAATATGCAATTGAGTACACGGTTGTGTTGTGGCTTTATTTGCATATTAGTGTACGCCCCAACACATCCGTGTACTCATTTGCATATTAGTCAACGTCCTGTCACCCGCTTGCTTATTTGCATATTGGTGTACGGCCCCGCACACCTGCATGCTCATTTGCATATTAGTCAACGTCCTCATGCACATCCATATGCTCATTTGTGTATAAGCCAACATTTTTTCGATTCATTAATATATTACCAATAATTAATGATTAATACCCTGTATGTAGTGATCGGCATTACCATGAATGCTGCCCCTGGTGTGAGACATTATTATTATTATTATTAGATATTAAACAGCAGATGCTGAACTCCTTGGTCACATGAACGGGTCGTCTGTAATTAGGCCCCGCCCTCTGTGTTTTAGGAAAAAGACATCACGCCTGACCCTCAGCTTCTGGACAAGGTGAACGAATGTGGCGGTCAGATGGAGTTCCTGCGCCTCCACAGTCAGCTGCTGGGTCAGATCCCTCCGGACCTGTGTGACGTCTTCGACTTCTTCATCGCGCTCACCATCTGCAACACCGTGGTCGTGTCATCACCCAATCAGCCTCGTCAGAAGGTAGAGCGTCGTCATCTGAACGTGTGGGGGCGGGATTTAACTAGGGCTGCAACCAGCGATTATTTTGATAATCGATTAATCGGTCGATTATTTTTTTGATTAATTGGATAAAAAAAAAAAATTACATGTCTTTACATTTACATTTAATCATTTAGCAGACGCTTTTATACAAAGATGGATGTTTTTCAGTAAAATTATTCTATAGTATAGTATTATACTGTATATAGTAATTTTATTCAAAATGTTTAAGTTGGGGCGGCACGGTGGTTTAGTGGTTAGCACGTTCACCTCTCAGCGCTAGGGATTTCTGGTTCGAATCTCCATCTGGGTGGAGTTTCCATGTTCACCCTGTGTCCGCGTGGGTTTCCTCCGGGTTCTCCGGTTTCCTCCCACAGTCCAAAAACATGGATCAAGTCAATTGAATTCTCCAAATTGCCCCATAGAGTGTGTCTGTGTGAGTAAGTGTGTGTCCAGCGATAGATTGGCGTCCTGTCCTGGGTGTATCTGCCCAGCGCCTGAAACTTTCTCCCCTGGATGGGCATGGGGAACCCCCCGCGACCCTAATAGAGGATAAAGCGGAAGATAATGAATGAATGAATGTTTACGTTAACATTTCCTGTAATTAGTGAAAAGCACAATGAAAGAAATAATGTATCAGCAAAACATCCCTTACTTAACAACAAAAGTCAACTCCAAATAACACGATACTCAGTTGCCCTCAGTAATGAACCAAGTATTGTCTGTTCTGTAGCACAAATGAACTAAAACTATCAGCTATTGAAAAATTAATAAGCCAGTTAACAAAAAAAAAAAAAAACTCTTGTGTGAAATGTCAATTGGACACGGGGACATATGTGGCCTTTTTGCACACCGTGCACAAGGCTTCCCGTTTGTCTCGACACGGTGAATCTTCGCTTCAGCGCGTACTTTTACTTTTTACGTGTCACTCCCCCGCTCCCCTGCAGTGTGCTGCTATTGATTCGCTAAAAACCAGGACATTTCCTCACTTTAAAAAATAAACCGGGACGCCCGGGACCGGACGTGACATATGGACATGTCCTGGAAAATACGGACGTATTCATTATCGATACATTATCGATTCGTTGTTGCAGCCCTAGATTTAACCTTCCACCGGGTCATCCACTTGCGTCCCGTGTTCCAGGTCCGGCGTTTCGAGCTGAAGTCTCCGGTCAAGACGATCGAGGACTTCATCAAACGCTTCACGCCGAGCCGCCTCACCTCAGGCTCCAACAGCAGCAGCTCGTCCAGCTTGGCCACCAACCGCTCGTCCTCCCAGCGAGCGGGCTCCAGCCTGCTGTCCTCGCCCTCGGCCGAGAACGCGCTGGCCAAGCTGGAGGAGGAGCAGCTGCAGCAGGCCTTCAGCCCGCCTCCGCCCGGGTACGAGCCAGCCAAGCGCCCGGCCCGGGACGAGGGCGAGCTGCGCTACGAAGCCGAGTCGCCGGACGAGGCGGCCCTGGTCTACGCGGCCCGCGCCTATAAGTGCTCGCTGGTGGGTCGGCTGGCCGATCAGGTGACCGTGGAATTGCCTCATTTGGGGAAGCTGAGCTTCGAGCTGCTGCACACGCTGGGCTTCGACTCCACCCGCAAGCGCATGTCTGTGGTGGTGCGCCACCCGCTGACCGAGCAGATCACCGTCTACACCAAAGGAGCCGACTCGGTCATAATGGACCTCCTCGGACCCCCTGCCGCAGGTAAGTCTACGTTTGTCCGTCACCGCGATGCTCGTTACCGTTAAATCTACTTTAAAGTGATTTTAGCAGATCAGTGAGCTGAAAACAAACCGCCACCAGGGGGCGGTCAGCAGCGTTGATCAGAGGAGGCAGGTCCAGAGTTGGTTCTATAGGCCAAGATCCAGGTCTTCTTCTGAATGTGTTCTGGATGAGTCTCAGCATGTTCTCCTGGTCATAAAGTCCCAAACTAATCAAATTTATTTTAAAGAGTAGCTGTCTTTAAAATAATAATGTTATTTAAACATATAACACATTTATATATATATATATATATATATATATATATATATATATATATATAAACATGAAAAGTAAATTTAAGAGCAAAATTTTAAAGAAACTGAGAATTCCTGAATAAGGGAAAGTCCATCCATCTATTATCTTCCGTTTTATCCTCTACTAGGGTTGCGGGGGGGAGGCCCATCCAGGGGAGAACGTGTCAGGCGCTGGGCAGATACACCCAGGACAGGATGCCAATCTATCGCTGGGTACACACTCACACACACAAACACACTCTATATGGGGCAATTTGGAGAATTCAATTGACCTTGATCCATGTTTTTGGACTGTGGGAGGAAACCGGAGAACCCGGAGGAAACCCACGCAGACACGGGGAGACCATGAACACTCCACCCAGTTTGGTATTCAAACCGGGAATCTCTCGAGCTGAGAGGAGAACATGCCAACCACTAGGTCTTCAATTCGAGGTCTTTAGTCTGTGGACGTCGTCTTGCTACATTTGAATTCTCCAAATTGCCCCATATAGTGTCTGTGAGTGAGTGTGTGCCCAGTGATAAATTGGCACCCTGTCCTGGGTATATCTGCCCAGCGCCTGAAACGTTCTCCCCTGGATGGGCATGGAGAACCCCCCCCCCCCTACTGAAACGTTTTGTTCCCATGGTGGCGCTAAAGGTAGCATTAACTTCACTTAACGAGGACACGCCGAGTCCAGTGATCTTTGGAGTCAACAAAGAGCAGAGGTTCCACTATGTTTATTTTTTCCAAACTGCTCGCGACCCACCAGTTGAGTATGGCTGTTCCATGGTGTCTTTCAGTCGACTTGTTCTGTCTCCGGAGATTAAAGTGGTGTGAATGTTCGGCTCAAAAACGTCTCATCATCTGATTGTTCCATTCGTCTGGCAGTTCGTCCAAAGCTCTTTATCTAATTATGGTTCCATCGCTGGAATGTTTGGGACTTTGTCAGAGGAGCTGCGAGAGAGCGAGGACAAACCTGGAGAGAGACAGAGTGGGGAATTGACAGAGAGAGAAAGAGAGAGAGAGCAAAAAGGACACATGCAGAGAGAGGAAGAGAGCGAGGACAAACCTGGAGAGAGAGAGAGGGGGGGGGGACCCAGAGAGAGAGAGGACACACACACAGAGAGAGGAAGAGAGCGAGGACAAACCTGGAGAGAGACAGAGTGGGGGGGGGAGAGAGAGAGAGAGAGAGAGAGCGAAAAGGACACATGCAGGGAGAGGAAGAGAGCAAGAGGACACACCTGGAGAGAGAGCGAGAGAGAAAGTGGGGGGGGGGGACACCCAGAGTGAGAAAGCGAGTGGGGGTGATGTATCTCTCTCTTTACACACGCACACAGATACAGACATTTAAACGTCCCCTCATAGGTTCTTAATGCCGAACATGTCCAGCAGGTCTGCAGGTCACGTCCACCCCGTCCCGAGGTTGGCGGATCTCCTTTATCAGCTCAGCGTCACGTCGGGGCTTTTTATAGATCAGTCGGCTCGGTGCTCATACTCGGCTCTTTCATTTTGCCGGAGCGGTGTGTTTGTCTGTCCTCCGGGGTGGAGTCCCTCTCCTGTTAGTGAGGGACGAGGTGGAGGAGCCCTGCGCTGCACAATGGTTCCTTTCAGAGTGTGAGGGAGAAAAACCACGTCTTTCTAATGGCAATACAGTGAGAACAGACAGGGGGGACGTCCCAGTCCAGACTTGTCAATCGGCTCTTTTTAAACGTGGCTGTGACCTTATAGGACGGCCTGACCGCTGAAATCAAAAGGACCTTTGGACTGAACGTTTGTAGCACAGTATATGTTTTAAAAAAACCCTACAATTCAACCAGGACTTTTTTTTTTTTTTTTTTTTTTTTTTTACTCTCCTTTTAGCAACCTCGGGGTTTTAGGTTCTCCAAGGTTGATTTCACCTCCTGTCTGCTCCTCAGGAGGTGCCAAGCCTCTGACCTCCAACAGGCTCCGGATCTCTGAGTAATTTATGGTGGTTATTTTTCTTTTTAATTATTATTTATTTATTTATTTTCCTCAGCGTTGTCACTTTATAGACGGTCCCTCACCACGTCCTGCACTTTCTGGCCCCCGCACCACCTCATATAGCTCCACCCTGACCAGAACCTCCAGACTTAAAGGCTCCGGATCCATCCATTATCTTCCGCTTTATCCTCTATTAGGGTCGCGGGGGGGTTCTCCATGCCCATCCAGGGGAGAACGTTTCGGGTGCTGGGCAGATACACCCAGGACAGGACGCCAATCAATCGCTGGGCACACACTCACTTTTGGGGCAATTTGGAGAACTCGATTGACTTGATCCATGTTTTTGGACTGTGGGAGGAAACCGGAGAACCCGGAGGAAACCCACGTGGACACGGGGAGAACATGAAAACTCCACCCAGATGGGGATTCAAACCGGGAGTCCCTAGCGCTGAGAGAAGAACATGCTAACCGCTAAGCCACCATGCCGCCTTCTATGTTTTTATTTATTTATTAATTTTTTTGGGTGGTCCCTTACCATCTCCTGCACCTTCTGGCTCTCATGCTCCACCCTCACCATTAGCAGAACCTCTAGACTTAAAGGCTCCCGGATCTCTTTGAGTATTTTTATTTATTTTTTTTAAGTTATCACTTTAAAGACGGTCCCTCACCATCTCTAAAATGAAAAGCTCCAGATCTCTTTGAGTGTGTATATAGAGTGTGTCTGTGTGAGTGAGTGTGTGCCCAGCGATAGATTGCCCCCCTGTCCTAGGTGTATCTGCCCAGTGCCCAAAACGTTCTCCCCTGGATGGGCATGGGGAACCCCCCCCCGTGACTCTAATAGAGAATAAAGAGGAAGATAATGAATAAATGAATGTCTTAACGTCTACGCTCCCTAAATGTAAGAACATTTATTTTCTCTGCTTTGGAACCATGTTCCTTTTGTAACTTTATCTGAACCACCGAAGGTTTTTGGCCCCTGATCGCCTCCTTTTGGCCAGCGGTGAATGAATTTCCCTGGCTCCCGTACGCCGCATGAAGCCACTAAGTTCGAGTCCAACCCCTAAAACCATGAGACAGAGTCGCCTTCTGTTGTATTCCTGTGGGCAGCAGGTGGTAGAGCGGCAGCAGGTGGTGGGGAGGCAGCCGAGTGAGCGAGCGAGCATCTTTCCACAGTGCAGAGAGACGGCTTGGGCTGGCAGCCTGCAGTTCACGATGTGGGGGGGGGGGTTGGAATGGGTGGGGGGCAGGACTTGGCGCCTTGTCCCGCTCTTGTTGGCAGGTTTCGGTGCGTGTTGATTGTCTGGCTGCCGTGAGCTTCGCTTGGCGAGGCCGTCTGGAGGAACTGGTGTACGTTGCTCACCTGTCTGACCGTCTGCTGTCGGCTGACGCGGCCGATGGGCTCGCGCTCATTAACAACCGACCTTTTCCCGCGAGGGCCCCTGGTTCCTGCGGCCCCTTTCATGTGAAATTTGCATGTTCTTCTATTGTCTTTTCCCAGCAAACCAAACATAAGCACCGTTACCATTTAGATGGACTGTAGTCTCAGTCTCCAATGACCAGGACCACCACAGGGTGGGTATTATTCAGGTGGTGGATGATGTCCAACTCTTTAGTGGCACATGGTGGTGTGTTTTTGTTTGTATTATTCAGGTGATGGATATTCAACACTTCAGTGAAATGGTGGTGTGTGTTTGTGTTATTTAGGTGGTGGATGTTCAATACTTCAGTGACACGTTGTGGTGTGTTTTGTACTATTCTGGTGGTGGATGTTCAACACTTCAGTGGCACATGGTGGTGTGTGTTGTATCATTCAGGTGGTGGATGTTCAACACTTCAGTGGCACATGGTGGTGTGTGTTGTATCATTCAGGTGGTGGATGTTCAAGACTTTAGTGGCACATGGTGGTGTGTGCTTGTATTATTTAGGTGGTGGATGTTCAACACATCAGTGGCACATGGTTGTGTGTGTTTGTTGTATTATTCAGGTGGTGGAGGTGAATCTCTCCAGTGGCACATGGTGGTGTGTGTTTGTTGTATCATTCAGGTGGTGGATGTTTAACACTTTAGTGGCACATGGTTGTGTGTGTTTGTTGTATTATTCAGGTGGTGGAGGTGAATCTCTCCAGTGACACATGGTGGTGTGTGTTTGTTGTAGCATTCAGGTGGTGGATGTTCAACACTTCAGTGAAGCATGTTGGTGGTGTGTTTGTTGTATTTTCAGGTGGTGGATGTTCAACACTTCAGTGACACTATAGTCCAGCAGCACTGCTGCATCTGATCCACTCGTACCAACTTAACACATTAACGCACCACCACCAGCACATCCATAACCCTGCAGTGCTGAGAATCCGATCCTCCTGTTTAATAACACCTGCTCTGTGGGGTGTGGGGTTCTGTGGGGGTTCTGACCATCAGAGACCAGAGGAACGGGATAAGTTCATAGTACACACTGCAGGTGTAGATTATGAAGTGACTTCAGATACAGATCTATCGGATCTTTGCGTCTGATGTCCCCCGCATGCGCGGATTCTGGGCGTCGTCGTAATCCGGTCCGTGTTCATTTCTTTCAGATGATTCCAAAGGGAAACGGCAAAGAAGGATCCTGTACAAGACCCAGAACCACCTGAACCTGTACGCCGCCGACGGGCTCCGCACCCTGTGCATCGCCAAAAAGGTAGGCGTCCATGTCCTCCTCGCTCCCGGAGTGGAGAGCTGTGGAGCATGTTCTGCGCAGATGGTCTCAGCTGAGACGTGTTTACTGTGAATCAGCGGCAGCATGCTCTCCTCCTGTTCCTCCTCATGTGCTGTAATGGAAGGTTCTGTCGCTTCCAAGGACTGTGTTACAGGAGCGGGGTCTGATCCGCACCCATAGACATCCATTAGAAGCTGTGAAGAGGTTACATACCCCCCTACTCCCCAAACACACATTAACCACACACACATTACACCATGCTGTACAGCAGTTATGATGTTCAATTGGTGGGACTATATCTGGGATTGATTAAGGTGTGTTATAGGAGAACGGGGGTGGGACTAAACCTGTATATCTGGGATTGATTAATGTGAACGGAGGGGGTAAATAACCCTCACTGTCCTAAGTACTATTTACCCCCCTCCACCCGATCTCCTATAAGAAGGAAATGGGGGTTGGGGGGTAACTAAACCTGTATATCTGGGATTGATTAAGATGTGTTATAGGAGAACTGGGGGGGTAAATAAACCTGTATATCTGGGATTGATTAAGATGTGTTATAGGAGAACTGGGGGGGTAAATAAACCTGTATATCTGGG
>JAFMOD010000677.1:116649-136744 GCA_019802435.1 Corydoras maculifer
AATCAGGACAGTGAGACTCATCAGAACATCTGTGCTTCAGGTCATGAGTAAGGAGGAGTATGCTCATTGGCTACATCGCCACCTAGAGGCTGAAACGGCCATCCAGGGACGTGAGGAGCTGCTGTTTGAGTCTGCGCTGAGGCTGGAGACCGACCTCCATCTGTTAGGTGAGCGATCATGAGGCACGAGGGTTTGTTTATTCATTACTCAGAGCTCTAACAGCCGGGAGGTGTTTTAGAATGGAGCTTCTGTGAGGTTCCTGAACCTGTGTGTGTGTGTGTGTGTGTGTGTGTGTGTGTGTGTGTGTGTGTGTGTGTGTGTCAGGCGCGACAGGCATCGAGGACCGGCTCCAGGACGGCGTCCCTGAGACCATCGCAGCTCTGAGGAAAGCCGGCCTGCAGATCTGGGTGCTGACGGGGGACAAACAGGAGACGGCCGTCAACATCGCCTATGCCTGCCGTCTCCTCGACCCCGAGGAGGAGATCCTCACCCTCAACGCCGACTCTCAGGTTCGCCTCCGGCCCCATGCCACGTCCTGTCTGTTTGCATAGTGGGGACAAGCTTGGGTTCAGGCTTTGGTTCAGGCTTGGGTTTGAGCTTAAGTTCAGGCTTGGGTTCGAGATTGGGTTCGAGCTTAAGTTCAGGCTTGGGTTCGAGCTTGGGTTCGAGCTTGGGTTCGAGCTTGGGTTCGAGCTTGGGTTCGAGCTTGGGTTCGAGCTTGGGTTCGAGCTTGGGTTCGAGCTTGGGTTCGAGCTTGGGTTCGAGCTTAAGTTCAGGCTTGGGTTCATGCTTGGGTTTGAGCTTAAGTTCAGGCTTGGGTTCGAGCTTGGGTTCGAGCTTAAGTTCAAGCTTGGGTTCATGCTTGGGTTTGAGCTTAAGTTCAGGCTTGGGTTCGAGTTTGGGTTCAAGCTTGGGTTCAGGCTTGGGTTCGAGCTTAAGTTCAGGCTTGGGTTCATGCTTGGGTTCAAGTTTGAGTTTAGGTTCAACCTCTTTAGTGCAGGACACCATGTAAAGATCAGTCAGGTGATCAGGTGTCAATAAAAATAATAATAATTTGAAAGATTAAATCAGTTCAGGGGCGGCACGGTGGCTTATTGGTTGGCATGTTCTCCTCTCAGCTCTAGGGATTTCCAGTTTGATTCCTAATATGGGTGGAATTTCCATGTTCTCCCCGTGTCCGCGTGGGTTTCCTCCGGGTTCTCCGGTTTCCTCCCACTGTCCAAAAACATGGATCAAGTCCAAATTGCCAAAATTACCCCATAGAGAGTGAAACCATATGTCTTGCCTACAGAGTCTTGCCTATAGAGTTCACAGGCATCTTCAGTGTCCCGATTCCTGCCTTTGGCTCTTGCACAGCTGTGATCCTGAGTCCTAACGCTGGTGTTAGTTGTGTATTAGGATGTCAGGTGACCTCGACGCAGCCGCCATGAGGTCGAGGTGCCGAAATGTCACTGCGAGGGGTGCGCGGTCAGCCTTGATTTAAAGACGGCGTCCGCCGCGGTGGAGGAGCCCGTCCCGCGCCCGCAGTCTTTTATGATCTGGCTGATGTTTACAGTGTGGACGGTTCAATACTGCTGAATGTGCGAACGCTTCTGATTGGATCTGTTTGATTAACTGCCTTATAAGTCCGTGAAATGCCCCTCCCACCCTCCCTACACCCCCTTCCTCTCCCACCCAATATAATACATACCTCCTCTCAATGGATCCATGCTTGTGTAACCGACTGCCCCGGCAAACGAGACGTAACCCTGCAATAAATCAGGACGGTTCTCTGGCGCCCCCTGTTGCCATCTCCATTCCTCACATGTCGTTCACATCTGTATCTGTCTCCTTAAGCACAGTTCCTGGCGAGGTTCCGTTTCCCTAGGTTTTACAGCTAACCCGCTTGTCGTATGTTCTAACCAGGAGGCGTGTGCCGCCCTACTGGAGGAGAGCCTGCACTACATCCAGGCCAAGTTTTTCTGCAGCTCTGCTCCGGAGCCCCACCCCTCCCAGGCTTTTCATCAGGACTACACGGCGGTGCACTTCCCCTCGCCGGCCACCTCCGCCGCGCCCGGGACGTTCCTGGTGCACCGGCTGGGGCTGGTGATCGACGGACGCACACTGGCCTACGCCCTGGATAAGAGTCTGGAGGACAAGTTCCTGGCCGTGGCCCGGAGCTGCCGGTCGGTGCTGTGCTGCCGGTCCACTCCGCTGCAGAAGAGCATGGTGGTGAAACTGGTGCGCAACAAACTCAAAGTCATGACCTTAGCGATAGGTAAGTCTATATATAGTATGTATCCAATAATATATGAGAAACCAGGTGCCACCTTATAACCACATTCAGATCATCCCTGCAGCTGTTAGTAGGCGGGATCTATGGGGCATCTATGGGGTGGAACTCGTTTGATCCTCAGTTAATCTAGACGACTGGATCAGAGCATCTTGTGGCCTGCCGGGGGCAGTATTTTTCAAAAGTGGAGCGAGGAGGGAGGGGAACCGGTGATCGCTCGTCGATGCAGGTGGGGTGTAAAGTCTGGACCATGTGGTTCTGATCATTAATGCTGGTTCTGGTAGAAAGGTGTCAGATACATCAGCACAGTTTATGGAGAGCAGTCGGAGTTCCCATGCGGACCCCTGTCCAGGTCTGAAAGAACCAATAAAGACATCAGAACTGGACCATGGTGCAATGGAAGAAAGTGGAGGCCATGTGTGTGACATGGTACCAGGATGCATTATGGGAAGAAGGTGGGGTGTTGCTGAGGGCAGCATTCTGCATCAATGTGGATGTTACTTTAGCCCCACCTACGTGCGCATCTTCAGATAACGGTATCCCTGACTGCGGTTTTAAGGACGGTTTGAGGTGTCGACTCTGCCTTCAAATCCCCCAATTCTGTGGGATGGAACCATCTCCACCTCACGGTTTTCAGGAGTCAAACCTAAAGATCTGCTGCAACATCTTGGTGACGGATGCCACAGCCCACCTTCAGGGGTCTAATGGACTCCATATTTCAGTGGTTCAGGGAAGGGGGATCGATGTAACATTGGGGAGGTGGTTGTAATGCACCTGGTCGGTGACATTTTAAAAGTCGGGTCATCTTAATTGCGTCTGAGCTTTTTGGGTCCCTCTGACGTTGCGCTCGCCGGCTGACGACTTTCAAATTAACGAGCTCGGCTTTTGCAAAGCAAACAGTTCTGCGGTCACCGGGTATCGAGTTTTTTGACCCGCACTTGGTCCTGGGTGTCACACTTTACATGCTTATGAAGCACTTTACCTAATTAGCCGGGGGATGGGATGGGGAGATAGTATTATTGTCCCCCGCATTCACATAGTAGATCATCACTGCCGGGTTGGAATGTTCCGCCGTGTCGTTTTAGTGAAATATTAATCTGGGACTGTTTGATTGGTATCGGTGGCGGTGGGTTGGGGGGGGTTATGAGCTGATATCACCCCTGTTGTTGCCATCTAGTCTTTTGTTGTTTCGTGTTTTCATGAAAGCTGATCGCTGAGTAACAGGATTCCTGTTTTTTCTTCTGTAAAATCAAAAACTGACATCTACTGGCCAAAAAACCATATTGTACATTACACTGATGTCCCGGGAATCGAGTTATTTGATGGGGTGGGGGGGGGTAGTATTGTCCCCCGCATTCACATACAAGATCATCAGAGGCCACTGCCGGATTGGAATGTTCCGCCGTGTCTCTGTTTCGGTGGAATATTAATCTGGGACTGTTTGAAGATTGGTATCAGTGGTGGGGTGGGGGGGGGGTTTATGAGCTGATCACCCCTCATGGTGCCATCAATGTGGCAGAAATAATTCCGCAGCATTCGGGTCTTTCGTTGTCCTGTGTGTCGTGTTTTCATGAAAGCTGATTGCTGAGCAACAGGATTCCTATTTTTTTTTCTGTAAAATCAAAAACTGCCATCTAGTGGCCAAAAAACATTGTACATCACACATTGAAGTCCCAGGTATTGAGTTTTTTGACCCGCATTTGGTCCTGGGTGTCACACTTTACATGCTTATGAAGCACTTTACCTAATTAGCCTGGGGATGGGGTGGGGGGGTAGTATTGTCCCCTCGCATTCACATAGATCATCAGAGGCCACTACCGGGTTGAAATGTTCCTCAATGTCTCTGTTTTCTTGGTGTAATATTAATCTGGGACTGTTTGAAGATTGGTATCAGTGTTGGGGGGTGGGGGGTAGTTATGAGCTGATCACCCCTGTTGGTGCCATCAATGTGCCAGAAACAGTTCCACGGCGTTTGGCTCTTTTGTTGTCATGTTTTCATGAAAGTTGATCGCTGAGTAACAGGATTCCTGTATCAAAAACTGCCATCTAGTGGCCAAAAAAATGATTGTGAAAAAATGTATTGTACATCACACATTGATGTCCCGGGTATTGAGTTTTTTTGACCCGCACTTGTTCCTGGGTGTCACACTTTACATGCTTAGGAAGCACTTTAACTAATAAGCCGGGGGATGGGATGGGGGGGGGGTAGTATTGTCCCCCGTATTCAAAAAGAGTAGATCATCAGAGGCCACTGCCGGATTGGAATGTTCCGCCGTGTCTCTGTTTCGGTGGAATATTAATCTGGGACTGTTTGAAGATTGGTATCAGTGGTGGGGGTGGGGGTAGTTATGAGCTGATATCACCCCTCATGGTGCCATCAACGTTCAACGTGCCAGAAACAGTTCCGCAGTTCGGCTCTTTTGTTGTCCCGTGTGTCGTGTTCTCATGGCCGAGGCGTCTTTCGGAACATGCGGTGCAGCACAATGGTGATGACCAAAACCAATGAGTGTGTTTACAGCGCGCTTTCCCCGCAACGGGGATTTGGCCTGGACTTCAAAACCAACCTTTTGAGAGAGTTGGATAAACTGGAGGAACAATGGAGGTGGTGGATCATAGGAGTTTTGGCTTATCTTTGTGTTTTTCTGCAGTTCTGAAGGTTTTAAAGCGTATCGCACGGCAACCAGGGAGTTCCTGAACCTGAGGTTACATAAACATGAGGCAACAGTAGCATAAAAATATAATGTGTAATAAAACAACCATAAACTACTGAAATGTATGAATTGGGTGGTCGTAGTGCATTATAAACACATAAATACCCAGCATAAGCCTCGGTTAATCGAATGCATAGACGTTCTCACATTTATTCATTATCTTCCGCTTTGTCCTATATTGGGGTCGCGGGGGGGTCCCCATGGCCATCCAGGGGAGAACTTTTCGGGTGCTGGGCAGATAGACCCAGGACAGGACGCCAATCCATCGCTGGACACACACTCACTCATACAGACACGCTCTATATGGGGCAATTTGGAGAATTGACCTTGATCCATGTTCTTGGACTGTGGGAGGACACCGGAGAACCCGGAGGAAACCCACGCGTACACGGGGAGGACATGGAAACTCCATCCAGATTGAGATTCGAACCGGGAACCCCCCAGCGCTGAGAGGAGAACATGCCAACCACCAAGCCACCGTGCTGCCTTGTGTTTCATATATGTACGCAGAATAATAAAATGACGTAGGTGCTCATAATCTGTTCATCTAACCTTTATTAACTGTATTACACCATTCAGTTTGGTTTTTAAATGAAAAGCTCGTCCTGTAGACGGGTGAAGACGTTCCCGACCTGCCGTTTGGCAGATTTATAACCTCGCCGTGTTTACAGAGTGTATATACAAACTGCGCTCCGTGTTCAGGAGGAGAGCTGTACCAGTCGCTCCATCAGCTCGGAGCAATAACTTACACAAAACTCCATCAGATCCAAATTCTTATCGTTTAATGCTGCGAACACCAGGAAGGTTATGACACCATTTTTAAAATGCGGTGCGAACGAGTCTGTAAACTCAATTCAACCTTTATATAAAAAAAACTATATAGGGCGGCACAGTGGCTTAGTGGTGGAGTTTCCATGTTCTCCCTGTATCCGCGTGGGTTTCCTCCGGGTTCTCCGGTTTCCTCCCACAGTCCAAAAACATGGATCAAGTCAATTGAGTTCTCCAAATTGCCCCATATAGAGTGTGTCTGTGTGAGTGAGTGTGTCCAGCGATAGATTGGCGTCCTGTCCTGAGTGTATCTGCCCAGCGCCTGAAACATTCTCCCCTGGATAAGCATGGATTGTGTATATATATATATGTGTGTATATATATATATATATATATATATATATATATATATATATATATATATATATATATATATATATATATATATATAGCCTGCATCACACATGAGACACATGCAGGTTTAGAACACTAGGTCACGCTACGATTTCTTTTATCCATCCATCCATTATCTTCCGCTTCATCCTCAACTAGGGTTGCGGGGGGGGGGGGGGGGTTCCCCATGCCCATCGTTTCGGGTGCTGGGCAGATACACCCAGGACAGGACCCCAATCTATCATTGGACACTCACACTGACACACTCTAAATGGGGCAATTTGGAGAACTCAATTGACCTTGATCCATGTTTTTGGACTGTGGGAGGAAACCGAAGAACCCGGAGGAAACCCACGCGGACTCGGGGAGAACATTTGAAACTCCACCCAGAGGGGGATTTGAACCGGGAATCCCCAGTGCTGAGAGGAGAACATGCTAACTACTAAGCCACCGTGCTATAAGTATTGTAATTATACTGATTATTTCTTAATTTAGGAATTAAAGATACTAACATTGTGGTTTTGCATACATCTCATCGTCTCTCCCATTCGTCGTAGGTGACGGGGCTAATGACGTCAGTATGATTCAGGTGGCGGATGTCGGCGTGGGCATCTCTGGGCAGGAGGGCATGCAGGTAAGAGTTCCTTAATGTCGAATTGAACATGGGATTGTTGCGTCCTCATACCTCTGCGTTTAATACACTTTTTATCTGTAATGGATGTTAAACAGCCGTTCAGCCAACCGTTGTGTGTGGTGGAGGGAGGGCGGGGGGGTTTCTGTAGGTGATATACAGCAGATGCCAGCCAAATTACATCGTATCATTTGTTATTGACTGGGAGTTAAAACCGAACCCAGACTGTTGGCAGCCGCCTTGAATAACGATGCTCCGGCTGCCGTGCTCGCCTCAGTCGTCTGCCCCGCAGCAAAGGCCGCGTCCCGGACGTGGACCGGCGCGCTAATTAACCGGGTGAGGGAACGGGCGGAGGACACGGCGAGCCTGTCCGCGGAACACTCGGCCACTTTGGAACGGACGGCGGCCTGATGAGTTATTTCATTAAGGACTCGGAACCTGACGTGATGCCAGTGGCTGCCGCCGGTGCACTTAACTCCCTCCTCCTCCTCCCGCTGAGCACGGTCAACATGATTAACAAGCTCTTCCCATTATGATTCAGTTCCACACTTACACTATTAGAACCCCCCCCCCCCCACGCCGTGTTCTCCATTTGGAAAGGTCAGTATATTCTTAACTTGAATGTTGTAATAAATTGGACACTCTCTCGTCCCTAGAGGTCAAAATGATAGAAGACGACTTAAGGCACGATTTACAACCTACTTAATGTCCTGTCTCGCGACGTGCCTGTGGGGGCGCTTCTGGTTCTCTGCGTCTAATCAGGATCGCAGCTTGTTTGTGGGCACTGTTCTGGCTTCGTAGCGTTTTCACGTGCGGCGGTTCTGTCATTGGGCGGGAGATGGGTGGGGTTTAGGGTAATAAATGTTTTTTTTTATTTATTTATTTAATTTTTTTTAATATGAACACACAATGCCTTAGTGATTGGCATGTTCTCCTCTCAGCGCTAGGGATTCCTGGTTCGAATCCCCATCTGGGTGGAGTTTCCATGTTCTCCCTGTGTCCGCGTGGGTTTCCTCCGAGTTCTCCGGTTTCCTCCCACAGTCCAAAAACATGGATCAAGGTCAATAAATTCTCCAAATTGCCCCATATAGAGTGTGTCCGTGTAAGTGAGTGTCTGTCCAACGATAGATTGGCGTCCTGTCCTGGGTGTAACTGCATGGGCATGGGGACCCCCCCCCCCCGACCCTAATAGAGGATGAAGCAGAAGATAATGGATGGATGGATGAACACACCCCAGGAAAGTATACATGGTGGAACCTCTATTTTTTGTTCCTTATTCATCCACAAACAATAAAATTGGTGAACGTTTCGGGCGCTGGGCAGATACAGCCAGGACAGGATGCCAATCTATCACTGGACACACTCTATATGGGGCAATTTGGAGAATTCAATTGACCTTGATCCATGTTTTTGGACTGTGGGAGGAAACCGGAGAACCCGGAGGAAACCCACGCAGACACGGGGAGAACATGGAAACTCCACCCAGATTGGGATTCAAACCGGGAATCCCTAGCGCTGAGAGGAGAACATGCTAAGCCATGATGCTGCCTTAATGTAAGATTTAAGTATAAAAATTTGTACTTGGGGTAAACTTGGGCCGTGAGACGCAATTTAGTTTACATTTCATGTACCACATGTGCAAATGACACTAAAGTCTCCTAGAATCCTTAAATCCTCGTGTTCTGTTTGCAGGCTGTGATGGCCAGTGATTTTGCTCTTCCCCGTTTCCAGTTCCTGCAGAAGCTCCTCCTGGTTCACGGACACTGGTGTTATTCTCGCCTGGCCAACATGATCCTCTACTTCTTCTACAAAAATGCTGTAAGAACTCTTTAGGATTTATAACCAGGGACATTTTTTGCACATGTGGCTCACACCCCTAGGGGGCCACCTGCACCGTTACCTAGCTTCACTTAATGCTCACCGTTTACATAGCTAATGTTTACTGCGTACTATCTGCTGCACTGTCCCCTCCCCATCACTTGGGTGTTTATTGTAGTGTGTATTGTCCTGTATTTATTGTGACCCTGGTCTTTGCACACGTGCACTTGGGTGTTTAGTGGCTGTTATGAAGCACCTTGTTCCTGGAGAACGCTGTCTCGTTCCACATATACTGTACAGTATTTTATATGAATAATAATAATGCATTTTATTTATATTATGCTTTTAGAGACGCCTTACAAAACGAAAAGAGCAGTAGATCATTAAAATACACGTGACATATTAAACATTAGCGCAGTTGTACAATAAGAAAAGCTAAATTAAAAAGCAGAAACAAATAAAATATCAAAATAAATTAATAAATTCAATTAAATTCAGGGCGGCACGGTGGCTTAGTAGTTGGCATGTTCTCCTCTCAGCGTTAGGGATTTCCGGTTCGAATCCCCATCTGGGTGGAGTTTCCACGTTCTCCCCGTGTCTGCGTGGGTTTCCTCCGGGTTCTCCGGTTTCCTCCCACAGTCCAAAAACAAGGATCAAGTCAATTGAGTTCACCAAATTGCCCCATATAGAGTGTGTGTGTTGTGAGTGTGGGCCCAGCGATAGATTGGCGTCCTGTCCTGGGTGTATCTGCGCAGCGCACGAGACGTTCTCTCCTGGATGGGCATGGGGAACCCCACCGCGACCCTAGTAGAGGATAAAGCGGAAGATAATGGATGGATGGATGTGTAAATATTGTTGGAATGACATATAAAACAATTGAATAATTGAATGTATAATGTTTATTTCCCGCTGCTGTCACTCTGTCCTTCTAAATATCCCGTCCTGACCATCACAGCCCTCTCCATTAGGCTGGATCCTCCTCCTCTGATAGGCTGCCTCTTTTAAACAAGTCAGCGACATGATCGTTTACCACGTCCTTAAAGATGTGCCCTCATCCCTATGCTCTACCCTCGCCCCTGTGTCCTGGCCTTTGTCCCCTCACCTCTGTCCTCTCTGTGCAGATGTTCGTGGCTCTGATCTTCTGGTACCAGTTTTATTGCGGCTTCTCTGGCTCGGCCATGGTGGACCAGTGGTATCTGATCTTTTTCAACCTGATGTTCTCCGCATTCCCCCAGCTCATCACAGGAACACTAGACAAGGACGTGTCTGCGGAGACTCTACAGGAACTACCTCAGCTCTATATGAACGGACAGAACTCTGAGGTACCGCCCACTTTGCATTCTAACATCTGCACTGTATTGGTACGGAGACATCCACATCGACTACAAGCCCTATTTTGGGGGCCTGGGGGAAGGAGTTGGGGTTAGCTGTCGGAATTCCATGTGAGCGGCCTTTGCCTGGCGGCAAGTGGGTTCCAGTTCCAGTCCTTGTGTGAGGTCCGCATGTCCTCCATGTGTCAGGGGGTTTTCTCGGCTCACGTCTGAAGATAGGCTGCGGAATTGGGACTATGAAGTGCGCTGGGTATCAGGGACGTGGACGTGTGGGATTTCCCAGGTTTGAATAACTAGGAAGGCTGAATCAGGAAGGGCAGAGGCGCCCCCTAATGGAAACGAGTGGTTGATTTGCATTTGCTTGTAAACAAACCTCTTCCGCTTTGTCATCTATTAGGGTCATGAGGGGGTTCCCCATGTCCATCCAGAATGTTTCGGGCGCTAGGCAGATACACCCAGGGCAGGACGCCAATTTATCACTGGGCACACACTCAATCACACACACACACACACACACACACACACACACACTCTATATGGGGCAATTTGGAGAATTCATTTTCTTGGACCATTTTCTTGGACTGTGGGAGGAAACCGGAGAACCTGGAGGATACCCACACGGACACGGGGACAACATGAAAACTCCACCCAGATTGGGTTTCGAACTGGGAATCCCTAATACTGAGAGGAGAACATGCTAACCACTAAGCCACCGTGCTGCCCTTGTAAACAAACCCATCCAACCATTATCGTCCTCTTTATCCTCTACTAGGGTCGCGGGGGGGACAGGACAGGAGACCAATCTATCGCTGGGGACACACTTACTCACACAGACACACTCTATATGGGGCAATTTGAAGAATTCAATTGACCTTGATCCATTGGTGGTGGTCCATGTGGTGACGGGGAGAACATGGAAACTCCACCCAGATTGGGATTCGAACCGGGAATCCCTAGTGCTGAGAGGAGAACATGCTAAATGCCCTTGTAAACAAACCAAAGTCATTAAAACAATTAAAAATGCGTCCCGTCCGGATTCCCCTCACGCCTCAGAGCTCAGAGTTAAAGGTGATCGGTGTTGCACCAGGCGACGTGGCTCGCGTCCAGCATTGTTGATCGATGGGAGGGGTTCAGACGAACGATGCCAGCTGGACGCGGACCGCTCGTCAGCTCGGGCGCTGATTCCATTACGCCGAGCGGATTGTTGTCATTGTGTGTTTGGCACCATCTTCAGTCCCTGAGAACCGAACAGCCATGCTGGCGGTGCGAGGGCTCTGATATCGCAGGGTATTGTTTCTGTACTGCATCGACCACAGGATTTATTGCCCTGCAGATCCCCCGGCGCATCGCGCTGCGCGGTTCCGACTGCAACAACCGCATTGCGAGGTGCTCGGTCCCATTGTGTTTACATTTGGTCATTTATTGGACACTTCTGTCCAAAGCGACTTACAAGGTGAGTACAGGGTTAATCACAACATCCCTGCAGCAATGAGGGTTAAGGGTCTTGCTCAAGGACCCACACTGGTAACTTCAGTGGACCTGGGAAGTGAACCCCCAACCTTCAGATTGATAACCCAACGCCCTGACCACTGAGCTACCGCACCCTTGTGTTTTGGACATGTATGTAGAACCTAATTGCAGGGTCTGCTGTCCAGCTGTATGAATGTCCCTCTGTGCTTCTGTTGGGAACGGGACCCAGATTTCTTTCCCCGTTAGAACATCTAACTTCTCTTATAGTGCTAGCATCACGTTATTGTGAGTCCTAAACCTGATCTGAGGAGATGTAGAGAATCAACTCAACGTTCCATCCATCCATCATCTACATAATCCTCTGCAGGGGTTGTGGGGGGTGGGGGGTTCCCCCATGACGTTCCATGGTAGAACATGCAATGATACTTTGTCAATTTCACTGCATATCAGGACATACAGAGAACCGAAAGTATGTTCCTCCTCTCTATAGACTGAGACAGAGGGAGCCGCTGCGATAGTTCACGCCGCCCACCGCGCCATTAGACGGCGTCATTAGAAATGGGTAAAAAAATGCGATACATTAGGAGAATAGTACTTCATAGTTGACGCAGAAGTTCATGGGAGCACATTGGGGTGTTGTTCTCAATGTGGGTTCTAGAGCAAAGCCCTCCATCCTCATGTTCTCAGGACGCTGCATCATCAACAACCCCGTGCTCTGACCTAATCGGAAACATTGGGAAACAAAATGACTTGATCTAAATGATTTCCAGGTTGCTGGCACGTTGGCTTAATGGGGGGTGGGGGGTGGGGGCCCAGAACAGGGCGCCAATCTATCTCTGGACACACACTCACTCACACACACACTCTATATGTGGCAATTTGGAGAATTCAATTGACCTTGATCCATGTTTTTGGACCTAAGAACCCAGAGGAAACCCACGCGGACACGGGGAGAACATGGAAACTCCACCCAGATTGGGATTCGAACCAGGAATCCCTAATGCTGAGAGGAGCTTTGCTCTAGAACCCACATTGAGAACAATGGGGTTCGAACCCCCAACCTTCAGAATATCAGCCGCAACACCCCAATGTGCTCCCATGAACTTCTGCGTCAACCATGAAGTACCAAACTCATCACACCTCTATATCGCTGAGGTACAACACCTATGAACATAAGTGTTACCATGGCAACCGGATATAACCTCACCGATATGACAAGAAGAGACAAGAAATCCAACCACCAAAAACCACCGAGGAAGCTCTCACTTGGGACAACTCAAGAACAACGCTGTAATATCTCACAACTATAAAGATAAAATCGGAAATATAGGAGTGACTAGAATATAAGGACAAAGTAAAAGTATACAGACTATAAATTTGTACCATATCCTGCCATTGGATAGCATACCAATGCTAAATATGGTGTTAAAACATAAATAAATCAATATATTTTTTTGATTTATTTACAGGAATACAAGCCGTATATGTTCTGGATGAACATGATCGATGCCTTCTACCAAAGTCTCGTCTGCTTTTTCGTCCCCTACTTCGTAAGTCCTACGTCCTACGTTCTACCTGCCTGCTTTTCTGCAGCTCCCTCTTGTGGCTCTGAATGATTCAGTGGCGTGTCTCTGTTTGGGTTCCAGGCGTACGCCGATTCGACGGTCGACTTGTTCACCTGGGGCACGCCCATCACCACGCTCGCCCTCCTCACCATCCTCCTGCACCTGGGAATCGAAACCAAAACTTGGGTGAGGGCGCCGTCCAGACTCGATTAACTCCGTTTAATATCAGGTCTAAGGTAGTGGGATAGGACCTAATTATACAAACGCAGTTGTATAATAATAATAATTATTATTATTAATATTACAATAATATTTATAACAATTATTATTAATATTACAATAATATTTATAATAATAAAAACACTGGGGTGTGTGTGTTGGAGTGTGTGCTTGCTTTGTGTGTTTGTTCTTTTGGTGTGTGTGTGTTTTGTGTGTGTGCATGGCTGCGTGCTGGGGGGGGGGGGGGGGGGGGGGGGGGGGGGGGGGGGGGGGGGGGGGGGGGGGGGGGGGGGGGGGGGGGGGGGGGGGGGGGGGGGGGGGGGGGGGGGGGGGTTGTAATTTTCTATATATGTGTGTACTTGTGTTTTTCTGTGTGTGTGTATACGTGTTTTTTTTTTTTTCCTCTGTGTGTGTGTGTGTGTTTTTTTTTTTTTTTTTTTTTGTGTGTGTGTTTTTTTTCCTGTGTGTGTGTGCATTAATCTGATATTCAAACCCGCGTCTCGTTCAGTCAGAGTGTTGTTTTAAGGTGGCGGTGCGTCTGCGTGTACCTGGCACCACCACGTTGCCGTGGCAGGCTGAGATCAGAGCGGGTTCCGTTTCGCAGCCGCAGTGATCCTGAGCTGACGGGTTCCGCTCTCTGAAAGATGCCAGGCCTTTTAGTGCAAAGCGTTTCCCGTTCGCGGGCGGCGGCTTCCTGTAGACGGGAGATCGGTCTCCACAGCAAGCGGTGCGCTAAGAGCGAGTGTTTCCACCAGCCAGAGTGGCAGCTGCATCCGTCCTCCGTCTGCAGAGCGAGGGAGACTAGAACCTGCAACAGGGAGACATGCAGGGGCCTCACCCATATTAATAACAGCACACACACACTCGCGTGCGCGCGCGCACACACACACGCACACAAACAAAAACCTGCAACATGGAGAAATGCAGAGGCCTACCCATATTAAAAACACCACACACTTACACACACACACACACACACACACACACAAACAAAAACCTGCAACATGGAGAAATGGGCTCAGGCTGCAGAGGCCTCACCCCTATTAATAACACCACATGCACACGCACACACACACACCAGTGAAATTTATAGAATTTTCTTGATCTTCACCTAAAGATATCGTAGCAATGCACACACTCGCACACCATCACACACACACACAAACTCCTGTAAATTACAGATGGAGGTTACTCTTTAAAGGGTAATTACTTACCGCCTTGGGGGGGGGGGGTGGAGGTTCCTCCATGCCCATGCAGGGGAAAATGTTTCAGGCATTGGGCAGATACACACAGAACGTTGTCCAAATATTACTGGGCACACACACACTGCATGGGGCAACTTGGATCATTCAGTTCAATTTATTTTTCTTCGTGTGTGTTTTTTTCTCTGTTTGTGTGTGTGTGAGTGTACTTGTGTTTTTCAACACACACTGCATGGGGCAACTTGGAGCATTTAATTGACCTTTAATCCATGTTTTTGGACTGTGGGAGAAAACCAGAGAACTTGGAGGAAACCCACACGGACACAGGGAGAACATGGAAACTCCACCCAGATCGGGATTTGAACCTGGATCCCAGACGCTGAGGGGCGAATGTGCAAACCACACCCCCACCACGCCGGCCCACGTTCGTATCAATGCGTGATATACTATACATTATTTTAAATCATAAGATAAAGATTCATTTAAACAGCCAGCCGATTTCCGATGAGCACTAAACCTGATGCAGCTGTTTTTATAAAGTGTGGTCTGTAATTTGACCACTAGATGGTGGTTTTTGTCATTATAGAATCCTGTTACTCAGCGATAAGCGTTCACTTTAAAAAACGGACAAGATTTTGAACTAGGGATTTGAACCTGAATCCCTAAAGCTGAGAGGAGAACATGCCAACCACTAAGCCACCAAGCCACCATGCCAAGTGTTTTATAAAAGCAATAAGACACTCAAGGTTTTGTATTATTGTGAATAAATCACGGGAAAGAGGGTCCACATCGGGTTTAATAACACCTCCTCTGTCCTGTGATTTTATTTACAATAATGCCACGCCCTCTCAGACCTACTGCTTTATTAATTTATTACTAAATCCTGATTCAGTTCTGTTTTAGGACTCGTGTCGTCGTTTTCTCGTTCTGATTTAGACCTGGATGAACTGGGCGTCGATAGCCTTCAGCGTCGCCCTGTTCTTCGTTATTGCCCTGTGCTACAATGCCTCATGCCCCACTTGCTACTCACCCTCCAACCCCTACTGGACCATGCAAAGACTCCTGGGGGACCCTCTCTTCTACCTGCTGTGTATCATCACGCCGATCGCTGCTCTCCTGCCCAGGTACAGACCATCAGACCTGATGAGATGTGTGGGGGCTCAGGGGTTAAGGTGGTGGATCAATAATCTAAAGGTTCCTGTCTGACTGACCCTGTGTTCTGACCTCCCAAAAGTTATGATGTACATTGCAATGGCATCACTCTGAAGGTTGGGGGTTCAAAGCTTGTATCTACCAATAGTTGACAATGGGGGCCCTTGAGCAGGGCCCCTAATCCTTAGTGCTCCAGGGGGGGATGCATCATGGCCCCTTTATTCTGATCCCAATTTGGGTTACTTTTGGATAAAATAAAACGTAAAGCTATCAATCTGAAGGTTGGGGGTTCAAAGCCTGTGTCCACCAATATGCATCAATGGGACGCATCAATACCTCGGTCTTCTGAAGGAGGCTTATTGGTCGCTTTAGATAAAATATAACATGGATATAGTCTGAAGGCTTGGGGTTCAAACCCCGTGTCAACCAATAGTTGCAAATGTGGGCCCTTGAGCAGGGTCTCTACCCTAATTGCTTTAGGAGGGCCTAAGGGGGACTAGGTGGGCTGGATTATGACTGACCCTGTGTTCTGACCTCCCAAAAGTTATGATCTGAATTGTGCAATGCTATCAGTCTGAAGGTTGTGGATTCAAAGTCTGTGTCTACCAATAGTTGGCCAATGTGAGCCCTTAAGCAAGGCCCCTAATCCTTATAATGGCCCCTTTGTTCTGACCCCGAATTTGGGTTACTGGTAAGTTGCTTGGGGTACTGGTAAGTCGCATTGGATAAAATGTACCATGAAGCTATCAATCTGAAGGTTGGGGGTTCAAAGCCCATGTCCGCCAATGTGGGCCCTTGAGCAGGGCCCTTAATCCTCATTGCTCTGGGGTTGGATTAATACCTCGGTCTTCTAAAGGAGGCTTGTAGGTTGCTTTCGATAAAATATAAATAAAGATATCAGACTGAAGGCTTGCAAATGTGGGGGCCCTTGAGCAGAACCTATACCCTCTTTGCTTTAGGAGGGTCTAACGGGGCCCTAGGGGGCTGGATTATGACTGAGCCTGTGATCTGACCTCGATATGAATTGCAATGCTATCAGTCTGAAGGTTGGGGGGTACAAAGCCTGTGTCCACCAATGTGGGCCCTTGAGCAGGGCCCTTAATCCACCTTGCTCCCTGAGGAAATGTATCATTACCCCTGTGATCAAACCCCAGCCACTAATTGGCTTGCTTTGAAGTCATTTCCTAATTCAGTGTTAAATCCTGCCGTTATTATAATTAACTCTAATTGGTGTTCTATGTTCTCAGATATTTCTACCGCGGCTGTCAGGGTTCTTTGTTCCCCAGTCCGGTGCAGGTCGGAAGACAGCTGGACAAGCTGCCCCTCGAAATCCGCAAGCACCTCTTGAGCCAGAAACCACCCAAGTTCTATCCCGTCATCAAAGCGTGCGGCCCCAGATCTGCCCCGGACCTGTGCTTCGGCACCAACAGTGAGTCCGCGGCCCTCAAAGACCCCGAGACGAAGGACGCGGCGAGTTGGCAGAACCTCGATCGGCGTCTCCCGCAGAACCCCCCAGACCGTATAATCACGCCTCACACCAAACTCTCGCCCCACCCTGGGCAGAACTCAACCTCCCCCCCCACCTCTACACCACTGCTGCCTCAGACTGAAAGCGTTCAGCTCATATCGCGGTCCAGCGGCGGCCCCCTGGAGGCCACGTACAGAAAAACGCAGGAGGGGTCGAACGTTGCGTCACAGGAGGACGGCAACGGCCTGTCGGACCCCCCCGAGAACCCGCGTTCACGAGAACCCGTCTCCTGATGCCTTCTCTTCGGATCATTCCGTTCCGGATTTGCACGATAGCTTTAAGAAATTTGAGTTTTTATTGTCGGGAGCGATGTTTTATACATTTATAGATGGGTACTTTATACTTTAAATATATATATATATATATTTTAGATGTGTACAGTTACTACGGTTTTACGTCATCTCAGCGTTTTTCTCTGCCCGGTCTCCACGGCGATGCAGCTTAGAGACTTTGTGTGTTATTTATTTCGAGCCGAGAGCCGAATCGGGACCGTCGTACACCGCGTCGCCTCCTGCCCGTGCCGACATGCAGCCGTACTGTAGGGGGCGTGTTCCGCCTTGATGCCAAAGAGTAAACTGAATAACCCACACGTCGGCTTCAGCTCAGCACCGATGTTCAGGAAGCAGGACCACGCCCCCATGTGGCAACGACCTATCAGTGATCTGTGTCAGACAGAAGCCTTAACTCAAGCCACACCCCGCCAAATACGCAGCCGTCCCACGGAACGCGTTCCACGTCCCAAAACGAAGAGCGGCAGAGATTTCATCTAAGATGATTCCATTATTTCCGTTAATTTTCGTACGGGATGTTTCCACCCGTGTTCCCTGCTGTGGGCTGTTAGAACGTCCACGTCTTGATTATGACCTTTATTTTCCGATAATCGCTTGTTTGGGCTGGTTTTCCAGCAGTGTCCTCGTACATGCACTTGATCATCGACCAATCAGAGGATGCGATGCTGGTATCTGCGCCTGGATAAGCAACTTTTCACTTTCCTCATAAGCTGTTTACTTTTTGGGGGTCCTTGTCGAGCCTTCCTTTAAAAGGACAGGTGGGCGGGGGCGGTTGGGGGGGCAAGTACGACAATCTCATCTCGTCTCTTAACTCAGAGATGCAACAACCAAAGAAGCCATAATGAACCAAATCTGGACCACCAACAGACAAATCCGATTCTGGAACGTTGCTTGGATCGGAACGTTGCTTGGATCGGAACGTTGCTTGGATCGGAAAGTTCCTTGGATCGGGTTCTGCCGGTTTGGTAGCTGATGAGTGCGACGGCGTCATGGTTGACCATGTTGATCCCTCTCAGGCCTGGAAAACTGGAGCCGCTCGGCTGTTCTGTGGGCGGGATCTCATCTCGTCTCTTAACTCAGAGACGCAAAAACCAAAGAAGCCATAATGAACCCAACCCGGACCGTCGCGTTCATCACCTACGGACAAATCCGATTCTGGAACATTCCTTGGATTGGAACGTTCCGCCGGTTTGGTAGCTGATGAGTGCGACGGCGTCGTGGTTGACCATGTTGATCCCTCTCAGGCCTGGAGAACTGAACCCCCTCGGCTGTCCTGTGGGCGGGATTTATTTGTGCGTTCCTCTTTTGGACGGCGTAAGATTTGCGAAGCGTTCCGTCTGGGATTTAGAGATTATTTTGCCCGTCGGTTTTTTGTTCCTTTTCGGCGCCGATTCTACTACGTTTTGCCACATGCCTTAAACACTGGAGATGACGGGGTTTTAAAAAGCAGAGCTTTACGGTGAGCGTGTTATATACCGTGTATATGAGGTTAGAGAATCAAATTCAGCTTCCCGCATTGACTTTTATACGTTTTCTATACGCTCTATAGCTCTCAATTTTTGTTTCTTTTTATTTTTTTGATTTGCACAAACTCCTATCCCGTCAGTCCGCTGTGTTTCGCTCGGACGGAAGCCGTCCGCGTCGGCGTGTTCTTGTTTTCACCTTTTCTTAAACGCGCACTTGCGTCTGAAGATCCTGTTGGGTCTCGAGTCGCCTGAACCCTGTTCCTCACCGGCGTCGGTTTCGTGTTCTGTTTGTATGTTGCGTTAGCGTCCGTGTCCTGTCATCAAGCACCTGTTCAGAGCAGAACCGCCACGGCGGCTGCGGTTGTTTCCGGTTCTTTTGGGAGAACAAATCCAGATTTTATAGAAATAAAATATTAAAGTTTTTTGGTTTTTTTTTAAATTATTTATTTATTTATTATTATTTTTTTCCCATCCCCAGAATTGTTGTGTGTTGCGGGTCGTTGGGAGGTCATGACCGACCGTCCTCCTATACGTCTAGGAGAGAACAACACAAGTCAGGGTTGAGGAGTGACCACTCCCCAGGGTTAAGGAGCGCAGCCCAGACCCTAGACGCTTTAGCCCAGACCCCACACGCTTAGCCCAGACCCCACACGCTTTGCCCGGACCGCGGACGCTTTGCCCGGACCTTACACGCTTTGCCCAGACCCTGGACACTTAGCCCAGACCCTAGATACTTTCCCCAGACCCTGCAAACTTTAGCCAGACCCTAAACATTTTGCCTGGACTCTAAACTATTTACCCGGACCCTAGACGCTTTCGCCGGACCCTGGACGCTTTCGCCGGACCCTGGACGCTTTCGCCGGACCCTGGACGCTTTGCCCAGACCCTGGACACTTTGCCCAGACCCTACACACTCAGCCCAGACCCTAGATACTTTCCCCAGACCCTAGACACTTTCTCCAGACCCTGGACACTTTCTCCAGACCCTGGACAATTTAGCCAGACCCTAGACACTTTAGCCAGACCCTAAACTATTTACCCGGACCCTAGACGCTTTCGCCGGACGCTGCACGCTTTCGCCGGACGCTGCACGCTTTCGCCGGACGCTAGACGCTTTGCCCAGACCCTAGACGCTTTGCCCAGACCCCAGACGCTTTCCCCAGACTCTGCACACTTTGCCCAGACCCTGCACACATTGCCCAGACCCTAGACGCTTTTCACAGACGCTGCATATTTTGCCCAGGCCCTGGACGCTTTGCCCAGACCCTGGACGCTTTGC
>JAFMOD010000677.1:143117-170360 GCA_019802435.1 Corydoras maculifer
TTCCAAGAACATGTGGAGAAATATGCCTAATCTCTTAACAGCCACTGTAGAAATGTCAATCCTGTCTACACCTAAAATAAGCCCAATAAAATACTTTACTGGCAGCACGGTGGCTTAGTGGTTAGCACGTTCTCCTCTCAGCACTAGGGATTCCCAGTCGAATCCCCATATGGGTGGAGTTTCCATGTTCTCCCCGTGTCCGCATGGGTTTCCTCCGGGTTCTACGGTTTCACAGTCCAAAAACATGGATCAAGTCAATTGAGTTCTCTAAATTGCCCCATGTAGAGTGTGTTTGTGTGAGTGAGTGTGTGCCCAGCCCTGGATTGACGCCCTGTCCTGGGTGTATCTGCCCAGCGCCCAAAACGTTGTCCTCTGGATGGGCATGGGGAACCCCACCGCGACCCTAATAGAGGATAAGCGGAAGATAATGAATGAATGAAAATACTTTACTGCTATTGTGTATGTATTAATAATGAACTTTTAGGTTTTTTGACACTCCTGTCAAAAAACTGGTTCGTGCATTATTCTTATCCCAGCAGTGCCACTGAGGCGTTTACATGAAACTACAGCAGCACTGATGCACTAAAACCCCTCACCACATCACTGTCACTACAGAACTGAGAATAAACAATCCATCACCCAAATGATACCTGTTGTATGATGCTAATAATTGAGACCAACAAAGGACTAAGACAAAAGAGAAGTACTATTAATGCCTTGTAAGCTGCATTTTAAAATCCAAACCAGTTTTATTCTTTCCTTTAGTCTGGAAAAAAAGTTGATACCTTGTTCCAAGCCTACAATTCGTAAATCAAAGATTGAGCAGACCAGTGATCCCATGGACAAGGACAAGGAGGATTATCTATATTTCTTCACTTAATAAAGTTGCTGTTGTTTTACTTATATATTCTCCTTAGGACCTTTTACACCTTAATTACGGAATGCTTGTCCACAGCCTCCAATTAGCAGCAGTATTACAAAAGTAGTAGTTATTAACTTTTTATTTAGTTGACTCTGCCCCGATCATCTAAAAGGTAGTATGTTATAAAGCTATGTCAATGCAATTTTAGATTAATTATTAAAGACGTACGTAAGATGAGCAATCAGTATTCTTTGTTATTACGATTCGTGGATAATTTAAACGTGTAACGAGTCATTTGTTTTTATCAATAGTCAATGGATGTATCACGGTTTAAGCCTATTTAGCTACATCTGACCCAGAGCTGACCCTGGGTTCCTTACCATAATTAACAGAACATTAAATTCTAAATTAAACTGAAAAAATGAAAAATGGCTGTAAATTTTCTATAGCTGTGCTTATTTTGGATTAATGGAGAACAAATGTTTTACAAATGGCTTTGTAAACACTTTTCCTAAGGTTATAAGAAATCTCCTTTGTTTAAGCCTTGAACCACTTTCAAAAATAAAGATCAGACTGTAATAGATCCTGCTCTTTAAATAATTTTTGATACTCGCATCTCAACTTTTGCATTTCAACTTTAAATTTGCTAATTGTGAACTTACACGTCACTCACAGATCACTTTCATTTATAAATTAAATGAACAAATCTAATATATTTTTGTGTTGTTTAAATATCTGCTGAGGTTTTATATGTTTTATATGAAACTTTAATAACTTAAATTTTTTAATGCTTAACAAGAATTTAAACACCACTGTAAATATATAAACAACGTGTAGAAATTATAATTCTATGCTGACTCCTAGTTAAAAGCAAGAACAGAGAAATCTAATCATCCATCTATGTAAAAAGTGGATATTAGCTTCCACTTTATCCTATATTAGGGTCGTGGGGGGGGGTCCCCATCAAGGGGAGAAAGTTTTGGGTGCTAGGCAGATACACCCAGGACAGGGGGGCAATCTATCACTGGACACACACTCGCTCACACACACACTCTATATGGGGCAATTTGGAGAATTCAATTGACCTTGGTACATGTTTTTGGACTATGGGAGGAAACCGGAGAACCCGGAGGAAACCAACGCAGACGCGGGGAGAACATGGAAAAAGCGCTGAGAGACGAACATCCTAACCACTAAGCTGCCAGAAATCTAATCATTTAGTACATATTATTGAAAGCAACTTGGTTTTATATTTATAAATTCAATCTAAGTTTAGTTCATCAGTAATTTTCAAAGTTTGAGGTTTCCCTCAGTTTGTGTAATCTCTGTGAGCCCATTTTCTATATTGTGCAAAAGTCACATTATTAAAATAAAGTGAAAAAAAAAATCCTGAATTGAACACAAAGGTAACAGTTACAACAACTGTAAATTTACTTAATGAAATTGTTTTAAAAAAGTTACAATATTTAACCAGCCTATACATTTTGTTCAAACCTGGCTGCATTAGTTCATTTCACAAAATAAGTTATTAATGTACAATTTCCTTGTATGTACACAAAAAAAAATGTTTAACAAAAACAGACACTAAAACCCTTCAAGTTCATGTATGTGTTGCCACATAAAATAACTAATAGAAAAACAAAAAGGAATGCTGCAACAAGAGCACAAATATGGTATAATGACATAATTGTGTGGCTCCATAAACAAAATCAAGTAGAAAATACTGTCTAACATATCATAAAACATTAATCAATTAGCTAACTTTTCCAATATAATAGATTGTAATGTGGTTTCTTTCACCTTGAGAGACCCACCTACAACCTTATAACTACTCACTGGTTTTAAACCCTATACTGTTTGTAAAGCGCTTAACAATGGAAACTGGATTGTCAGTCACTTAATACAGCATCATACCTACATCATTACAGATAGAATATGCATTTTTTGTTCTAAATTGTGTCAATGAAATGTTAATGTCTATTATCAACTTAGATGAACAAGGAGCTTTTGCTAGCTCTTTAATGTGATTTTATTCCAAGTCCTGCAGGTTGATTGTACTGCCAGTGAACTGAGAGTTATTAGATCCATTATCATCCTCAGTCATTGCAGAAGGCTCCTGATATAAAACAAAAACCAAAGACATTTGTTATACACACCAACAAACGCCAAAATAATAAGAAACCATAATAAGTTAAGACTAGCATAACAAATTGTAAGAAAAGAAGAATTGTGTTTTGTAGCATATATATATATATATATATATATATATATATATATATATATATATAGTATGGTATTCATCGGCCAAATGCAAAATAAAAATGCTACGCTTGATTAAGTTTAGCAGGATTTGTTGTGAGTAAAATGTATCAATTCACTGTAAGAGATGAAGACTGAACCTGTAAGATGTTGACAGGAAGATCAACTGTGAGCTGTGAATGAGAACTGGAGGTCTGTGAACTGAGTTGAAAAGCAAGGTCTCCATCAGTGGCAGGATCATCCTGAAACACATGTACAAGTTAGTCGTGCATTCTGACTGCCTAAAGGCAAGCCCTAGACAACAAATGCATGGAACCAGGTGTACCTGCAGTAGCTGAATCTGTACATATTGTGCCCCAGTGACAGGGTCTCGAATAGTGAGACCTGCCGTGGTCGATGGGACTCCTTCTGAAAATTGTGCGTTTCCTGGCGATAATACAGCTGCAGCACCGGAGCCCTTTAACCCTTTGCTTTTCCTCTGGGCTGCCCCTGATGTTGATGTAGATGAACTAGCTGCAGGGCTTTTCTGCTTTTTCCGTTTTGCCAACTGAATAGCTCTGTAGTCTGTACGAGCTGAACCACTGCTCTCCTGTAGAAACAAAACAATGGCAACCATAAAATGTTACAGCAATCAATTAACATAATTAAAGTAGAGTAAAAAAAAAAAAAAAAAAAAAAATCTGTACTCTTATTAATTACCTTAAGTAAAGGCAAATGCATTGCTCTGGTGACAGACGTTCAAAAAAAAATTTACACTGAGAATTGATTACATTAAAGATAATAATATTTATGTATCAAAATAAAATATTTATGAGTGACAAATGAATTTTCTCTTGCTGAATTGTAGTAAAAATCAATGACACCCCAAGCCAAGTCTTATGGCAAACAAAATCCCAATTAATGTAATCTAAGGTGCTTGTGGGTACAGATCACAGCACTGATATGTTAATTATGACAGAGCTATGTTAAAATTTTGATTTAATGGGCATAAATAAAAAGCAAAAAATAAGAAGTCAACTTATTTACTAAAAATGTGGTTTCAATTAGGCCATTCTTAAACTATATAATAACATCAGAATGACCAAAGATTCATATTCTACAAATCAGGGTCTTGCCCAATTCTGTCCAGGTTTATTTTGAAATAGTGCTTGAATTTCTGTATGTTATGAGGCTTATTAGTCCAGCCTTAAACAGCACCCTGAATCAATATAAAACAAACCAATTAAGAAAAATGATCAGTCTGCCAATCTGTACTTACCAAAAAAGAAGTAGAAGTAACCAAAGGTACATCTGACTCTTTCCTTCCACTGAAGGAGGTACTGTGGTTAGAGAATACAAACTGACCAGTAGATTTATTATTTTCTGATTGACTTAGCCCCTCAACTCCACTCAGTAAAGGACCCACAGGTGTCTCACTGTCAGTCTTCACCTGGGGAGACAGTAACTCTTGTACAGCGGTGGAAGCAAAAGAAGGAACAAGTGAAGAGCTGAGTGATGGGGCAATGGCTGATGATAGTGAGGGCGTGAGGGATGAGGTCAGTGAGGAGGAAGGCGACACAGCGGTCAGTGCATTAGAAGAGCTCAATGCTTGGATATGATCAGTTACTGAGATGTTCTGTATAGCCAAAGCTGTTAGAGCTCCAAGGGCTTCAGGATTAACTGTCTGCACATCGTCCAGGTGCAAAGAGGCTGGTTGTAAAACACCACCACCTGTCCCAGGATCTAGAACGTGTGCTCCTATGTCTCCACCAGCTGCCAAGATCAGAGGGTCCATGGGTTTAGCACCTACCAAAGCAGAGCCCACAGAAGCGGGATCTATTGTAAGGATCCCACTTCCTACCAGAGCCATGTCCATGCTGAAAGAGGCAGGGCCTGGCTGACTGACTGGTCCCACAGGTGTATTTGTGGCTCCTGAGGGGACGCTGGAGAAAAGTGAAGAGAGATCTAAACTACTCAGCTCTGCACCGACTGATCCCGGAGCTGTGGCTGTCTGAGCAGCACTGGTAAGCTCACAGCTGGGTGTCAAAGTTGCTGTGTTTTCCAACTGATTTAATACATCTGGAAAGTACAGAATAAGGCTGTGAGACTCACTGGCATAAGAGGATTAGAGAATAAAACAAATTAATTCAAAATTTTCACTGATGTAAACAGTATTTTTTACTTTGTGTACCTGGACTGAGGTTGTGGTGTTTAAGCATGTGGCTTTTAAGACTGCTGCGTGATGAGAAATGCTTGATGCATCCTGCCACAGGACATCTGCTTCTCAGACATACTCCATCCTGACGGTGTTTCTTAGAGTGGATGTACAGGCTGCTACGAGCAGAAAACTTTGCACTACAGCCTGCACAATGGCATCAGAAATAATCGCATTATTTCAAAAGAAAGGGTGCATAATTTCAAAAACCAACACAATACATATGTATACACAAATTTATATAGAAACAAACTGTACATACAGTAAAAGAGAAACAACTCTTATTTGAAGATATTTCTGAATATTTCTGCTTGGCATTGAGCAGGTGATATTAAATAGAGCAAATTGTTAAGAAATGAGGAAAAATATTCATAATATATTTAAAATATCATCTTAATGTTGCTCTATAAAAGTAAATGAATCTGAATGTTACCTAATAAAAATAAATAAATTAAAAGTTCTGCAACCAACCTTCCACTGGGCACTCGAAAGGCTTGGTCCCCAGATGGGTGATGCTGTGTCCTTTCAGGTGCTCGGCTCGGGTGAAAGACTTCCCACAGCCTTTTTCTGGGCATGTAAATCGCCTATCATCCTCATGCTTCCTGAACGTGAAATAATCAAGGAAACAAAAAGGTGTATAAAAAACCCCATGTGATAAGATAAACAAATTCTTCAGCCAGTTTTATTCTGTTATGACTTCTCAATATTGACTCACCTTTTGTGGCGCAGGAGTTTTGACATACTGGTAAATGTTGATTCACATGATTCAAAGTCACAAACAAATGGCCTTTCACCTAACAAGGAATTTATTACATTAAGTGCAAAAAACAGACAAACATTTATGAAAAACACAAATGTTACATGTTCAAACACACCTGTGTGACTGCGGAGGTGGATCTTAAGACGACAGGCCTTGTCATAACGTTTTTCACAGCCTGGGTAGGTACAGGTGAACTGGACTGTCTCTCTGAAGTGAGTCCTATTGTGGGAGAACAGGGCACTGAAGGTGATGAAGGCTTTCTCACATCCTGAGTAGCAAAACACAAGAACAAAACATTTTTTATTTTAAAATCAGATACTGCAAAAGAGCAGTACACAATTGCAAAGATGTGTGTTAAAGTCATAACCAAACACCTCTATTATTAATTCAACATTTAGTTCACATACACTGGTACTCTCAGAGGACGAGATGTATACGCCTTTACCCACTTTAAAAGAAAACCTAAAAAATGAGCTGCAAGAGCGGTGGACCTGGCTCAACAACAGTTGCACCACATTGACCATCGAAATAGCAGTCAGACTGCACCAGGCTCTTAAAGGGAATGGCAAGTAAAATGCTGATTGATAAATGAATGGACATATTTGGGACTATCATGCTGTTACACTTGGGCCATATTTTCCCAGCTCTACTCTCACCTGGAAACTCGCACTTGTGTGGTCGCTCTGGCTCAAAGTGTGTCTTCTGGTGGTTAGCAAGCCGTGTGGTGCTGCGGAACCTCTCCCCACACATCTCACATGGGAAAGAGTCTTCCTGCTCATGCGCACGTGCATGAGCCTTAAGATTGTAAACGGTGGTGAAGCAGCGGCCACAGTTCTCCCATTTGCACACATAGGGACGCAACTTGTAGTGTGACTGTAGGTGGCGCTTCAGCTTGTAGGATGTGGTGAACGACCAGCCACAGCCGTCCACTGTACATTTGAAGGGCCGCTGGTCCTCAGCATGAAACACTAGGTGCATCTTCAGCTTTTGTCGGGTCTCAAATGTGCATGCACAGCCTGTCTGTGGGCATTGATACGATACAACGCTGGTCTTTTTGGTCAAGCCAGCAGGAGGAGCAGGTCCCAACGGCTGCTGCTCATCTTCAGTCTGGTCTTTAGAGGTCTCTCTCTCACATAGGGTTTCATCTTCATGTTTCACACTGGGCTCTAAAGAAGATCCAAGATCAGACAGTGGGCAGTCATCTGCTAAAGTCAGCTCTTCTGAGTCACTAATGGCTTCCTGCTCATCTTCCACCATCTTCCCCACTGTTTTGGTACCTCCCTCATAATTCAAGAGGACAATATCTTCATCCTTCACCCCCAAATGCTCTTTAAAACTCACGACTCCATCCTCCTTGTAAGTGTAGTTCTCTGGTGGTGCAGCCAGAGTTAAAACGCCGTTTTCGATGGTCACAATAATACTCTGGTTATTGATCATGATGGTTCCGGAGAAAGTCTCAGGTGGACCCTCGATTACAGTGTCTCCATTTCCTCCGCTTGCCAGATTCACAAGATCCTCCTCGATCTCCGAAGTATTATTGGTGACAGGCAACCCAGGTGTATCAATTCCTTCTGGTTCCACGTTTTTAGACTGCCGATCACTAACCTCTGCTGATATTTGCTGCTGTATCGACTCTACATTACCACAGACCACACTGGACATTTTTTCATCTCGTTCAATCGACTCGACGCAGTTCTCTGACCGCCGCCTTTCACTTTTAACGCCGCCTAAATTGTTATAAGCCCGCTTGTAGCTTGTAGACCTGTCACCCAGGTTGGGTTTATTCGCCTTTTGCTCGAAGTATCCCGGAGTGTTTTGTACCTCCGACAGACGACAAGCCGATTCAATCGTCTCACCGCTCCCACACTTATCGGTGCTTCGCCCTTCGTCTTCTTTTACTATGTTAAAGACAACGTAAATTTCTTTTCGCGCTTTATCCTCGAACGAATCCACCATGTTGTTGCTCGTTGATGCTTGCAGGGGGGATGGCGTTTGGTCGCAGGGCTCCGTGTATCCGTCCTCCTCGCCGTCAAAAAGCGGCAGCGCCATTTGCA
Source organism: Corydoras maculifer (assembly GCA_019802435.1). NCBI lineage: Eukaryota > Metazoa > Chordata > Actinopteri > Siluriformes > Callichthyidae > Corydoras > Corydoras maculifer. The sequence continues at coordinate 151,247 of JAFMOD010000677.1, forward strand.
GGACGCCGTCCTCGTGCTCGTCTTCGCCATATTTCAACTTAACGAAGTCGGGCGGTAGCTCCAGATCACCATACTCCCTCTCCTTTAAGACGTTCAGGTTACAAAACTCGACGCTCGATGCCTGAAGCTGCTGTGACGGCGCGCTGCTACTTTCGTTCCGTTCCTCACGGAGTCCAGCCGCGCTGCCATTTTGTGGCAGTAGACGAAATGGAGGCGACGGGGGCCGCTTGTTGTTGCGGTCACTTCTGAGGCCAAGGCTGTGGTCGTTGTCGGGCGAATAAAGCCCAGAAACAGTCCCCTTCGTTGTCTCCGATTGGGACGACTCTAACGGAGTCGCGACGCCATGTTGGTAGTGAGTGTTTTGGGCATTAGTGAGCCCCTGGATTTCCATCTTGGTGTCCCTGTAGCAGCAGCCGCCGGGTTAAAGCCCGCCTACAGCAGCAGCGCGGCCGCGTGTCTCGTTCCTGCCGCTCACCTCAGTTCCTGAACTGCGGACCGAGCTGAGAGAATAACAGTCATGAACCGCAAGATGGAAAGCCTCGTACACAGCTCCGCCACTTTCCCCCAAACAATTGATTGTTTTGTATTATAGGATTTTATTTCACCCGATATGATTGACAGAGACAATTATTCAAATCAAAACCAGAATAACGCGGGACGCTATAATTACATTGAACACTTGATGGCGCTACAGGATCAGATGCTTTTGCACTAAATCAGGCACCCCCATCCCACAAATGAATCCTGAAACATCCCTGCAAAAGGGACTTTGTTGATTATACTTAGTTCATAAATCTCGTTAGTGCATGAGAGATTTAAACTAATATTTGTTTTAAATGTACACTGTTGAGTGAAGTGATAATTCAAGGCCCCACACCACTGTCACTGTTATCCGACTGTTTTTATGTAGAAATAATATTACATACAATTTGTTGAATAAAGTTGAACTTCATTTGAATAGTATATATTGAATTTTGTAACTTAATATGTGAAGGTTGCGGCACGGTGGCTTAGTGGTTAGCACGTTCGCCTCTCAGCACTAGGGATTCCCGGTTCGAATCCCAATCTGGGTGGAGTTTCCATGTTCTCCCCGTGTCCGCGTGGGTTTCCTCCGGGTTCTCTGGTTTCCTCCCACAGTCCAAAACCATGGATTAAGTGAATTCAGTTCTCCAAATTGCCCCATATAGAGTGTTTTGAGTGAGTGAGTGTGTGCCCAGCGATGGATTGGCAGTGAGTGTTTGCCCAGCGATGGATTGGCAGTGAGTGTGTGCCCAGCGATGACTTGGCGCCCTGTACTGGGTCTAATCTGCCCAGCGCCCGAGATGTTCTCCCCTGGATGGGCATGGGGAACCCCACCGCGACCCTAATAGAGGATAAAGCCACCATAATGAATAAATGAATATGTGAAGGTTTATTTGCAGTTTCTTACAACTACTTTCAAATTGTTTGCATTTCAAACAATATCTTTTTTTTGTATAGCCTTACCCTTTGCATTATGTAAATATCTCATTCAATCTCATTATTTTATACTTAAACCTCTACTAGGATCACTGAAGGATCACATGCCCCATCCTAGGGAGAACTGCGCTGGATAGGACAGAACAGGGAGACAATCTATCACTGGGCACTTTAACAATTATATTGTTTACATTTTGTAACTGCCTACTGGAGCAGTTTATATTTTAATTGCATTTTATGATTCCTGCCTCATTAAGAACATTGGCAATGTTAGTTTCTAAGGTTACAAGGTTTATGGTTCCTGCTCCTTTAAGAACATTGACAATGCTAATTTCGAAGGTTACATGGCTTCAAAGGTTCCAAAGTTAGAATTAAGGGTTAAAGTGTTTATTAGGGAGTCGAGGAGCGACATGTACAGGACAGGAGCGAGTACTTCAAATACTCTCTCCATATGCTCTCTTTGATATTTAATGCAGCCAATGAGGTTTGTTTTCTGTTTTTATACTAATTGTGTTTATGTAAAGTTTATTACCTTTTCTAGTATTAAAGTGAATTGATATGTAATTGTGGTTCTAAGTCAAGTTAAATTTCATTTCATTTTCATTATCTCCCGCTTTTATCCTCTATTAGGGTCGCGGTGGGGTTCCCCATGCCCATCCAGGGGAGAACGTCTCGAGCGCTGGGCAGATAGACCCAGGACAGGGCGGCAATCCATCGCTGGGCACACACTCACTCACACAAACACTCTATATGGGGCAATTTTTAAGAATTCAATTAACTTGATCCATGTTTTTGGACTGTGGGAGGAAACCGGAGAACCCGGAGGAAACCCACGCAGACACGGGGAGAACATGGAAACTCCACCCAGATGGGGATTCGAACCGGGAAATCCCTTGCGCTGAGAGGCGAACGTGGTAACCACTAAGCCACCGTGCCCAAGTTAAATTTAAAGTCATTTAAATTCATAGTTTCCAGAATTTGTGTTGGTTTTTTTTTCTTAAAAGAAGCTTCGATTTTAGTCACATCCATGGCACCCCTCATATATTTCTGTTATTTTTTTTTTATCTCTCTATGTCTGGATTATAGGTGTGATGGCTTCATGTAATATCTAAAGATAGGTAAATACATTTGTTTAGACATTGTGGTTTGTTTTGTGGGTCACATAGAATTGTCTAACAGCTGTTCAGCCATGGGTTTACAGACGATGAGCCTAAAAATGAAAATAATAAAGCATTATGTTGTCTCCTCTGTTATACACGTCCTGCTGAAGTGTATTTAGCACTTTATTTTTACAAATGACTGTTGGCCCAAAGTTTAATTTTACATTTACAGTCTAATTTACAATCAAGACATTTGTATAATCAAAATTGACATGTTTTTGTTTTATTTCTGGGGTGCTGGAGCTCCTGGATGTTTTCTAATATCATTAAGTGGTCTTTCTCACAAAAGTTATTCTATTTATAACAATGAAGTGTAACAAAGTATACCACTTACTTACTTACTACTCTAATTCTATTAATCAGTTAAAGAGATGTAATGAATGTTTGTGTGTATGTCCTTACAACAATAAGAGCATGGCATTCAGTACTTCAAATAAGAAACAAATAGATTTGAATAAGCATGTTTTATTGTTCCAGGATTGGAAAATTAAGAACATGCTTTTTGTCCGTAGAAGTTAAGTCAGAGAAAATAAGTTTAATGTATTTTTATATTATGCAGTAACAAATTAAGGAATGCATTACAAAAATGTGCATGCGAAATATAAAGTATACCCCACAAGTATTGGTACCTATTGTCAAGATAAGTCAGTTCACCTTTTGGTATATTAGCTTAATTTCACACAAAAAAGTGAAATGTTCAATAAAATTCCACTATTTGTTACTAGAAGCAGAAACTTTAACTTTTTAAATTATAGTTATTAAGCTAATCCATGACTTCTGATTCACTGGGTTATTGGCATTATTATTATTATGCGAACCTTATTTTCTAAAAATTCAATTCAATAAGAAAAATGTGTCACTTGAAACTGTAAATAGAGAGAAAGAGGGAGAGAAAGCGTTTAATTCTATTTGTTAAACATAATTTAACAAATAGATGGTAGCCATTGTCTAATTCTAATTTTCATGATATTCAATTGAAGAGAGAGCTTTACTGCAGGCAGGCATGTCAAACACTCTAAATGTCTATGAAATGCGTAATTCAGAACATGGTCTGGTCTTGTCCTGCTGAAGTAAAAAGTTCATAAAAAGTTCCTTTTTAAATGCCTCTGCATCAATGGAATCTTAACATGCAAATCACTGATAACAGTCTAAATGTTCTGTTTCATCTTTGGCAATTACAACATCTATTTTCTCCATAACATGTAACATGGACTTATAAGTCATGTTTCCAATCTCTTTTTATCTTTATCAATTGATTTAGAGTCCAGAACACTTTCTGCAAATTAAATCCAAATTAAAATATGTCTTTTCATTTTGCATAATACAGTTTTGGGATGTTTTTTTGTAAGATTAAGTTAATTTACCAAAAAGATGAACGCAAAACCCTTTCAACTAATCTTTACAGTGGACAAAAAAATGTGAAGGGAACAGTATATATATCCAGACAAGGTTCACTATATGAACAATTAACATTTTTTGTATTGTTAATTTTAGCTCACATTTTACAGACATGCAAATTTGAAAAAAAAAACAGTTGGCATCTAAATTAAAGTTTAGTCCACATTTTACCATTTGATAAAGCTGCATGCTAAAACTCACAAATTAAAAGTATTTGATTTGATTGGTAAATAACAAACATGCTACGCAGCAAGCTACATTGTATTATGTATATATTATACAATATTCTACAGTTTCACAGAGGTAACAGTCAGCTACAGAACTGGTACACATGAAAATAAAATGTAAAATCTAGATAAAATAAAAAGTTTTGTGGGTTTCAATTTAGGGACATATAGTTTTGGGGGGAAAAAACATTTAATTAACATATATCCTCTTGTTTTTTAAATTATTAAGTTAAAACAGATTTGTTTGAAGAAAATTAGTTGGATGTTTGTAGGTGACAGTATTTTAAGATACTCTAAATAAAAAAATAGGTCCAACTTTTAAATACAAACAAAAAATACATGCCTACTTTTAAGTATGTGCAGGACTGCATAAGCATAGGGCCTTTTAAGAAAACAGACACATTGTTCAATTACAAAAAAGTTTTAATAATATGGTTTAAAAGATTTTACCTTTTTTAAACATTTAATCTAAACCTTTTTACTCCTGTTTGTCATGTGTGCCAAAAAATGTAACTGACTGTACACTGTACACAACAAAGATCAAGAGCAGAAATGCATAATCACAATAGGCAGCCACAATGTGCTAGCTATAGATTTACTAATATTTGTAATAACTAGCATTAAATGGTCCCTGCATGATATCATGCAATATTGTAAACAGCTGTGTATAATGCTACAAAGTAAATAATAGTCACACACTAACATAAAAAAGTTCAACAACAATTCTTATTTACAAAGGCAAATCATTGGAAGTGATTTCCACTTTCATACTGATGGATTAAAATGACATATGTTACATAAATAAAGCTTTTTTTTAACAAATGCAAGTAATTTGCATTACACTGAAACACAAAACAAAAAAAATATTATAAACTTTAAAAGTCCATAACAATCTTCAAGATGATCTTTGCAACTAAATGGCAACTGGGCACACATAGAACTGGTCCTGCACCAGTTGACACTGGACACTCACAAAAAATAATAAAGACAGATAAATAACAAATATTTTGTGGTGTTACTTCAGGCTATGCTTACAGCACGCTAAATTAAAAAAATAAGCAGAAGTGTATGTCTAAAGTAATTTTAACTTTCCAGTGTTGATTTTTAAAAGATATTGTGTTAACTTATTCACCCCCACATATAAAAATACAAGACACTGTTATTATCACTGTGCAATTACAAGGATATATCCTTTAGAACACATATGCCAATGCATTAAAAGTAAAAGACATAAATATACAATGCAAATACACCTTACACATGATAAATGCAACACAGTATTCACAGCTTTAACGACTGACAGGGTTATTGCCACATTGTAAATGAACCCAAACGCATTAAAAAAAGTAATTTCCATTTCCAAGGTTCCGAAATCTAGGGGTTTTTTAGATCAATGAATTGGCAACAGAAGAAAGAGTTACCCTAACCTTTTTAGGATGGACAGTAAATTCAATACAAATTTTTGCATTTATAAATGTATAAGAACCTCAAATAACACTGGAAAACATTAAGCATGTGCAGGTTAAAAATGTTTATATAATACTGATTGCTGTTTTTATATATATATATATATATATATATATATATATATATATATATATATATATATATATATATATATATATATATATATATACAGTATATATATATTTCACTTAGTGATCCAAACCAGCTGCCAGGAATAAAATACTTTGGTAGACATAACCTTCTAGACCAACAATATTTCTAACCTTTTTGGTGTAAGAAAGAATAATTTATATGGGGACACCATCAGGTTAAGGAATATAAGTAATTTATGGTATTTGTCAGTAAGTACTAATGTGAAGTAAATGTGAGCAGGAATCTGAGCTTGCACAGACAGTGCAGTTTGCAGGTGGACTTGGCAAGAGCAGCAATTCTTTAAATTTGTAATATTAAATGGCTTTTCAAAACTGCTTTTAAATCTAGCTCAACATTCCGAAGTAAGCATTCAAATAAATTGTACTGTCAGGATCATCGGACTTTCCAAATGCTGTCCTTGACCTTCTGCCTATACTCATACACTGTGCAATGCACTAAGCAGCAAAACACAATCAGGTGTCAAAGATTCTACAGATTTGGGTCATGAACCATCACATGCATCTAGAGCTAGAGTCAGCATGATATGAAGCTGGAGCTGGAGTAGCATAACTTTGCATTCATTTGCAAGGGATAAGAGGCACGTTTCTCCTGCTCAAAATTACCATAATAGCTCTGTGCTACATTTCAAGTGTCTCTTTTCACCCTCATTTTATAACTGTTTGAATTGTTAGTTATCTGATTGGTAGGCACAAATCTGAAGGTGCCCTTGATAACTATGTTCTAGCTAAGTTATAGCTAAGTTAGTTGGACAGTCATATGCAAAAGTTTGGGCACCCCTAATAATCTTAATCATTTTTAGTTCTAAATATTTGGGTGTTTGCAACAGCCATTTCAGTTTGATATATCTAATAACTAATGGACACAGTAATATTTCAGGATTGAAATGAGGTTTATTGTACTAAGAGAAAATGTGCAATATGCATTAAACCAAAATTTGACAGGTGCAAAAGTATGGGTACCATTATCATTTTATTGATTTGAATACTCCTAACTACTTTTTACTGACTTACTGAAGCACAAAATTGGTTTGGTAACCTCATTGAGCTTTGAACTCCATAGCCAGGTGTATCCAATCATGAGTAAAGGTGGCATGATTACTCATTACATCATTGTCCTATTTGAACCTCTTCTGAAGAGTGGCATCATGGGCTCCTCAAAAAAACTCTCAAATTATCTGAAAACAAAGATTGTTCAACATAGTCATTCAGGGGAAAGATACAAAAAGTTGTCTCAGAGATTTAACCTGTCAGTTTCCACAGTGAGGAACATAGTAAGGAAATGGAAGACCACAGGGACAGTTCTTGTTAAGCCCAGAAGTGGCAGGCCAAGAAAAATATCAGAAAGGCAGAGGAGAAGAATGGTGAGAACAGTCACGGACAATCCACAGACCACCTCCAAAGAGCTGCAGCATCATCTTGCTGCAGATGGTGTCACTGTGCATCGGTCAACAATACAGCGCACTTTGCACAAGTAGAAGCTGTATGAGAGAGTGATGTGAAAGAAGCCGTTTCTGCAATTACGCCACAAACAGAGTCGCCTGAGGTATGCAAAGCACATTTGGACAAGCCAGCTTCATTTTGGAAGAAGGTCCTGTGGACTGATGAAACAAAGATTGAGTTGTTTGGTCATACAAAAAGGCGTTATGCATGGTGTCAAAAAAACACACCATTCCAAGAAAAACACTTGCTACCCACTGTAAAATTTTGTGGAGGTTCCATCATGCTTTGGGGCAGTGTGGCCAATGCCAGCACCGGGAATCTTGTTAAAGTTGAGGGTCGCATGGATTTCACTCAGTATCAGCAGATTCTTGAGAATAATGTTCAAAAATCAGTGACGGAGTTAAAGTTACGCCCGGGATGGATATTTCAGCAAGACAATGATCCAAAACACCGCTCCAAATCTACTCAGGCATTCATGCAGTGGAATGTTCTCGAATGGCCATTCCAGTCCCCAGACCTGAATATCATCTGTGGGATGATTTGAAGCGGGCTGTCCATGCTCGGCGACCATTAAACTTAACTAAACTGGAATTGTTTTGTAAAGAGGAATGGTCAAAAATACCTTCATCCAGGATCAAGGAACTGATTAAAAGCTACAGGAAGCGACTAGAGGCTGTTATTTTTACAAAAGAAAATGTGCAATAATATGCATTAACAGAAAAGTGACATTAATATTTAGTAGATACTAAATTTTAATGTCACTTTTCTGTTGAGGTGCCCATACTTTTGCACCTGTCAAATTTTGGTTTAATGCATATTGCACATTTTTTGTTAGTACATTAAACCTCATTTCAATGCTGAAATATTACTGTGTCCATCAGTTATTAGATATATCAAACTGAAATGGCTGTTGCAAACACCCAAATATTTAGAACTAAAAATGATTAAGATTAATAGGGGTGCCCAAACTTTTGCATATGACTGCATATATAGTACTTAGATTTTGTCCAATACAATGCTCACAGTCACACCATTATAAGATCATTCTGCCTTCTATTACCCTTAATGCTCCTACCTTCACAAAAAAGCTTCTTGGAGAGTAATTGTGGCAATTTATTCACATTAGTTTATTTGCATATATTATAGTTCAATGTCTGTACAGTGGTAATTGCTCTTTCCTGTCAAAAAAAAACAGTTAGCTAGCTAATTTAACCATCCTGTTTTTGAAATAAAACCAAAGTCCCCAAAAAAATCTACACAGGCATGTGAAAGACATGCAGACTTGGCACAGGAAAACCTTTGTTTGTGCCACCTGGGAACTGAACCTAGTTTACCTAAACATTAGAAGAACCTCTGGCAGCTGTGTTAATTACCACTAACTAATGTCCATCGCTTTCTGTTCTGCCTTTCCCACAGCATTGCTACGCTCCTGCTATAATTGTCTTACACACTTTTAAATCTCTTGTATTTTTCTCGTTACATAAATGACCATATCTAATATATTTTTCTCTAAATTGTTTTATTTAATATTTTTAAAATATCATTAAATTTATTATTTTATATTTTCAGGCCACCCCAACTTTTGTGACATGTACTGTAGATACACAAATGCCATTTTTCTATGAAACTAAAAAGCAGTTCTCATATCTCATAGATATGGCAATGCTATTAACATTTGCATACTTAAACTTTTATTATGTCATGAGTTTTTATGTCATTTCATGTTAATCTATACATTAGAATACCTTCAGTAAAATTGCCTCAGAGTCATTATTATGTTCCTGAATTTACTAAACGGTGCACACAAGCAGCTGTGTAGATACTTTTGTAGTGCCTGGGTGTAATAGAGCTTTCCTTTGTGCTAAAAAAATATTTATTGTGTACTTCTGTCTCCTTCTTCATACCAATGTAGATTTTGAATGGTCCAGTATGCTTTGATCATTGGCATCTGAAAATGCATTTTTCTTTCATCCTTTTCTCTAAACCATTTTGTGCTTCATGCATTATTTTACTATTTTGTTACATTCATTGTTTTGCACGTGTCATCTCTAACTTTGATGGTGACATGATACATAGTTTTAAGCTAATTTTTGAGCACCTGTGACTTTTTCTTTCGTGTGATTTATTAGAGGAGACAAATTACGACTTTTAAATGAAATATATACTTTACAATGAAATATATACTTAAATAATCAGATATGCATGTTGACAGTGGTTTTGTTGGATGTGCCACTGGCAGGCAGGGCAGGGCGTGGTTCAATCTCTTTGCTTTTCATGAAAGACAACAGCTGGTCAGGAATCTCTGCCAAAACATCTTTAGCTAGCCGAGCCATACTTAAAATCTGGTTACCGGAGCGGTCGATGTAGTCACGAAAGGGCACAAACTGCTCAAGAAAAGGCAGGAAAATTGAAAAAGACAAACAGACAAAAGGTGAGAATAGATTTGGAAAACAACAAATAGAACAAGGAAGTACATAAGATTGTTGGTCTAAAATGTAATAAAAATGTAACTGGAGGTATAAAGTCCAAAATCAATATAGTTCAAACTCAAGAACATGTAGATGTAAAGTCAGAGAAAGCAGCTTATGTATTGTTGCAGAATTTGTGAATCTTTGTGAATAGGAGTCAAGGAATGTAAAGAGTTTTACCTGAAAAATGTTTTTTTTTTTTTTTTTTTTTTTGGATTGGTGTTTGTTGCGGTGCTGAGAAAGAGCAAAAGTGGTGGCAGGAGTATAAAGCCTTATCTCATTACATGTCTGTCTCTAGCATCCTCATTACCCGTGTTAGAGAATTGGCTACAGCTATATGCATGTTTTTATTTAACTGGGTTTGGAACATAGATGTGTTAATAGATTATTTGTTGTGTAGTTAGTGGTCTGTTTATTTTAGCAGCTTTATTTCAATTTGGAAGTGTCGGCTTCAATTTCCATGCATTTAGGTGTTTATGTAAAAACTTGAAAACTTGAAAATGAGCAAGAAAAGAGGAAAAGAAAATGGTTTTACCTGAACAATGTCTCTTTCGGCAAAACGTCCTCTAGAGGACACTCTGACTTCATCGCCGTCTAACTCCTCCATCGCTGTAGGTGAGAAGACTATATGATGCACCAGTTGTCCAAATTATCCTTAAGGATACATGACTAAATACTCTTTGTGTCTTATCTATGTTCTAGTTTATAATATATAACACAAAATTATATACCTTAAGATAAAATTCTTAAGGTTAGGATTAGGCTAGTAATAATTATGGTGTTGATATATAATGAATAAAGCTTTTTATAAAAGTCCATACAATGTATATAAAATATATCTTGCTATGTGTGTAGACTGGAGGCAGATGTCAGTTAACTCTGTCACAGGAGGGAAGGCACAGGCTTAAGCACTGCTTCTCCAGGGAGTAGAGGACTCTTATGCAGGATGTGTTAAGAGCTCTGTGTGAAAAAATGTGTGTGTGTTTGTGTATGTGTGTGTTATGTGCACAGCATGTGGGCGTATGTTTGTGTGTGTGTGTATGCTCAGAGAGCATAGGTATCGATCCTGGATATCCAAGTGAGTATGTAAATGAGACAGTGAGTACTCTGGGGGTTTGAACAGAGGGGAACAGATGGTAGCTGAGGAGGGCACAGAAAGGGAAACAGGGCAAGAAGATTTGAATACAAAACCAAGGCATATAGAGAAAAGACAATATTGCCCATTACAATTTGAAACTACCTGTGTATTTTAAGTACGTTTTGGTGAAAAACAAAGTTATTACAAAAGTAGCTCCAGGCAGTAAGCATGTACTATCCTTTTTTTTTTTTTGGAAAAAGGTCAAATTTTAATTAATTTATTTTCTAATCCACCTTTTCTAATAAAGGTTGCAGTTAGTGCTGAAGGCTAGACAAGGAAACATGCAAAATGACACACAAAAAGGACCCTTAAACTTCATCTGGAATTCAAACCTATGACCTTTCTGTGATGTGACAGTGCTACCCACAATACAACTGTGTCACCTCTTGTAATTTCTAATCAAGCATAATTTTGTTGAACCCTGTTTTCACTAGAAATTACAAACGTGTCCTGGCTGCTACAATTAATAAGCAAATGAAATGGCTTTTTTCCAACGTAATGAAATGCAGTACACATGAAAAGGCTTACGAATAATTACACAAAGTTTCCCCTTGAAAAAAGTAAATCTTTTTGCAATTCTGTAACTGCTTGCATTTTTACCAATGCCCCCAAACCAGACAGCAAAAGCCAAAATGAAAGATTTGCTCCACTGCAATTTGAGTCCACCTTAATTAGTTTGATGTTTACAGTCCACAGTCATTTTTTTTGTCAGAACCAACTTCCACTTCCTTTATTATTTATATTACTATACACCAATCACCTAACAAAGCCAAAGCCAGCCAACCAACCCATAAAAATCCATTTTGGCAAGTTATCTTTTAAAATTTTTTCCCAAACCTTCCAAGTTGTTTCTATTTCTTTCCACAAAAATTGGTGACAGCTACAGATACCTACTAAGCAAAATATCTAATCACCATAAGTAATAAAATATAATAAGAAAATCACTTTAAAGTAAAACAATACTATTTATTTTTTGTGTCTCTTTGATTTAAGTTCTTTAGAATGTTATGAAAGTATATCATTCAGCGCATTTCTTTTCATTATAATTTGTATAGAGTAGAGGGTGTTTTTTCCTTAAAGCCATGCTGTGTAACATTCTGTAATCTTTAAGAAGGATGATTATAATAATAACCCTGGACACTGTTAGTCACATTGTGCTTGGCATGTGAAGTTATGTGTGTAAATGCTGCAAATCCATTTCTGATTTTCTTTCAAACTTACCATCAAACTCAGCAGGACCCACTCCCACAATGATGATTGACATAGGTAAAGAGGAGGCCTGGGGAAAAAGCACACATGCAAGCACAATAATCATATAAAGGAATTTAATTATTATGAACTAAATCAAGTGTTATCCAGGAAAAAACAATATTTATAAGGCAAATGGGATGAGAAATATATAGGGTATATATACAGAGTCATAAGCATAGTAATTCTATTGCACTTTGTTATTGTTACTTTCTTTAAATATATCAAATAATACATATTGTATACACATATACATTATATACATTGTACAAATGTTTAATATATACAGGAATAACTTTTACAGCAGTTTTTGGGAGCAAATGGCTGGCTACAGGGGAAAAATGGACCTAACCACGTGGGACAGACATCACAAGAAACAGTAATAAAAGATCAAAGAGGTTTTTTTAAATGACAAAAATAAAACCAATACAAAATAACTCAGCATGTGCCACTCTTAAAATCACACACAAAGCATTGAGAGTACCTCAAAGGATGTGCACCCCTAAACCCAGGAGACATTCTCAGGATGTGTGTAACTCCTACCATCAAATTCCCTGCACTGACTTCAAAGGGCACACATAACTCAAGAGGAAAAATATAGAAAAACAGAAAACAAAGGAGAGAAAGCTTATCAAGCTTATAAGTGCTGAGGCACTAGTGGAAACCATTTCCACCTTGTCACTCTTGGTAAGCACTGCCTATGGGGAAAGAATCTTGCTCACTCCCAGCAGCATAAGTAAAATAACTTTTCTCAGTGAGATATAAACAACAACAACAAAAACATCAACATCCAAAACAAACCAAAAATCACGGATTCTCTGACATACAGCATGCTCCTCTCTAAATGACGAAAAATTAGCCATGGTTGGGTGCTAAAATGCAGAAAGCTACATGACCCAAATGTCTAGTTGTCTGGTTGTCGCTCTATTTGTGAATGAATATAAATTCAATAAAATAGATCATGAGAACCTAATTAAATACAGTAAATGTTTGATACCTTATTTATTGAGGAAAATGATCTAATCATAACATCTAAACAGCAATTATTATAAAACTGAAATAAGAATCGGATTTTTTCAAATTAATGAGTAACAATTTGGTGAAAATTATTTAAAAACATTCATTCATTTATTATCTTCCGTTTTATCCTATATTAGGGTCGTGGGGGGGGGTGTCCCCATGCCCATTCAGGGGAGAACGTTTCGGGCGCTGGGCAGATATACCCAGGACAGGGCACCGATCTATCGCTGGGCACACACTCAGACAGACACACACACACACACAGAAACGCACACAAACACACACTACATGGGGCAATTTGGAGAACTCAATTGACTTGATCCATGTTTTTGGACCGTGGGAGGAAACCGGAGAACCCTGATGAAACCCACGCGGACACAGGGAGAACATGGAAACTCCACCCAGATGGGGATTCGAACCGGGAATCCCTAGTGCTGAGAGGCGAACGTGCTAACCACTAAGCCACCGTGCCCGCCATATTTTAAATTTTGGAAAGCAAAATTCCAAAAAAACTATATAACCAGACCATTCAGTATATTTCTAAACCTTTATTGTATATTTCTATTTAAATTCTATTGAAACTTCTTAATTTGACTATATTACAGCTTATTGACAGGCTAATTATTATTAATAGTACTATTTCTATTTTTTATTTGTATACTGTTACACTGAAAATGGGGTTCCTTTAACTGCTGCAAACCCCCCCCCCCCATAAAATAATAGAGTATTCTGATGATTCTGATTATGATCTAATAATCAGTTGATTGTGCAACAACCGTACATATAAAAGTAATAATGATGAAGAAAAAAGTTAAATCTAGCCATTTCTAAATCCTGAGCTTACAACCGAATCCAACTGTTAATCTGGGATAGCTCACAGCATTCTAAAGTTGAAGCTCTTCAGTACATAACAATTGTACATTTTTCAAGCCTACAGTGCCTTGCAAAAGTATTCACCCCCTTGGATTTTTCCCTATTTTACTACATTACAACCTGTATGTATTCTTTTTAAATCTGAATTGAATATGATGCATCTGCACAAAATAGTCTACATTTTAGAAGAGAAATTAGAAAAAAATATATGTATATAAAAAATATGAAAATATTCATTCATTCATTATCTCCCGCTTCATCCTCTATTAGGGTCACGGTGGGGTTCCCCATGCCCATCCAGGGGAGAACGTCTCGGGCGCTGGGCAGATAGACCCAGGACAGGGCGCCAATCCATTGCTGGGCAAATATGAAAATAAAAAAATGAAAATTGGCATGTGCATATGTATTCACCCCCTTTGTTATAAAGCCCCTAAAAAGTTCTGGTGCAACCAACTACCTTTAGAAGTCACATGCTTAGTGAAATGAAGGCCACCTGTGTGCAATCTAAGTGTCACATTATCTGTCAGTATATACACACTTTTTCTGAAAGGCCCTAGAGGCTGCAACACCATTAAGTTAACCAAACAACACCATGAAGACCTAGGAGCTCTCCAAGCAAGTCAGGGATAAAGTTGTAGAGAAGTATAAGTCAGCACCATTAAATCCATCATCATCAAATGGAAAGAACATGGTACCACTACAAACCTGCCAAGAGAGGGCCGCCCACCAAAACTCTCAGCCCGGTCAAGGAGGCCATTAATCAGAGAGGCAGCACAGAGACCAAAGGTAACCCTGAAGGAGCTGCAGAGTTCCCAAGCAGACACTGGAGTATCTGTCCATATGACCACAATAAGCCGAACACTCCATAGAGCTGGGCTTTATGGAAGAGTGGCCAGAAAAAAACCTTTACTTACAGGCAAAAATAGGAAGGTTCGTTTCGAGTTTGGAAAAAGGCATGTGGGAGACTCCCAAACTGTATGGAGGAAGGTACTGTGGTCAGATGAGAGCAAAATTGAACTTTTTGGCCACCAAGGAAAACGCTATGTCTGGCGCAAACCCAACACATCTCATCACCCCAAGAACACCATCCCCACAGTGAAACATGGTGGTGGCAGCATCATGCTGTGGGGGATGTTTCCCAGCAGCAGGGACTGGTAAACTGGTCCGAGTCGAGGGGAAGATGGATGGTGCTAAATACAGGGATATTCTTGAGCAAAACCTGTTTACATCTGTCAGTGATCTGAGACTAGGGCGGAGATTTACTTTCCAACAGGACAATGACCCGAAGCATACTGCTAAAGCAACACTTGAGTGGTTTAAGAGGAAACGTATAAACATATTGGAATGGCCTAGTCAAAGCCCAGACCTTAATCCAACTGAGAATCTGTGGTCAGACTTGAAGATTTCTGTTCACCAACGGAAACCATCTAACTTGAAGGAGCTGGGGCAGTTTTGCCATGAGGAATGGGCAAAAATTCCAGTGGCAAGATGTGGCAAGCTCATAGAGACTTAATCCAAAGCGACTCGGAGCTGTAATTGCTGCAAAAGGTGGCTCTACAAAGTACTGACTTACGGGGGTGAATAGTTATGCACACTGATGTTTTCAGTTATTTTGTCCTATTTGTTGTTTGCTTCACAATTAAAAAAAAAAAAGTTAAATGTTGAAAGTTGTAGGCATGGTCTGTAAATTAAATGATGCAGACCCTCAAATATTCCCTTTGAATTCCAGGTTGTGAGGTAACAAAATATGAAAAATGTAAAGAAGGGGAATACTTTCGCAAGGCACTGTATGTGCAGGACTGATCAACAGTTAGCAGAAAACACTTGTGTGGCATTAAGATAACTTTCATTCATTCATTATCTTCCGCTTTATCCTCTATTAGGGTCGCGGTGGGGTTCCCCATGCCCATCCAGGGGAGAATGTCTCGGGCACTGGGCAAATACACCCAGGACAGGGCGCCAATCTATCGCTGGGCACACACTCACTCAAAGAAACACACTCTATAGGGGGCAATTTGGAGAACTCAATTGACTTGACCCATGTTTTTGGACTGTGGGAGGAAACCGGAGAATCCGGAGGAAACCCACGCAGACACGGAAAGAAAATAGAAACTCCACTCAGATGGGGATTCGAACCGGGAATCCATAGCGCTGAGAAGCGAACGTGCTAACCACTAAGCCACCGTGCCGCCCTAGGATAACTTATATGAATATAACATTGAAGGCATATTTATATAATTTCAACTACCACTGTACACTTCTTTTATTCTGTTCTTCATTGCTTTAGAGGGAAAAAAAATCTTACATTGACAACTGCCTCTTTGGTCTGCACCATGTCTGAAATTACGCCATCTGTGATCATCAACAGCACAAAATACTGAGAGCCATCAGTAATCTCTTGGGCTGAACTGGAAAAGGCACACATGATTAACAGAAATTGTTATACAATTGTCTTACAGTTTAACAGAAATCATGTTCACATATTAGTAAAAACATAGGTGCATAGTCCTTCATATCATACTTTGTTAGGAATTATCAACTGGAATGAATTTTAGTATAATCATTCATTTTGCTAATTGGAACCGCTGCATGCCTAATCATTTATGCAACTATGATCCAGTCATGTCACAGCAGTAAGATGCATGGAATCTGAAGTTATGTTCAACCAACAAAACTGGAAAAAGTGTTGCACGTTATGCCCAAATCACACCCAATAATAATTAAAAGAAATAATACATGCAAATAATACAAACAATACTTTTTGCACACTTTGAACTGAGCACAGCTTTATATTCAGCTTGTTACCATAGTAAAGACATGCCTTATAACAAGCTGTGAAGTTTGCTGTTGATGGCTCGCTAAAGATTGCTAAAATAGTGCCCAGTGTATAAAGAGCCCTGTGGTCAGTAATTTGAAATTAAGTATGAATGATTAAGTATATATGGGAAAAAAAATCTATCAAAGTAAAATGTTTTATGTTTCAACAAGTAACACACATTACATTAATTGAAAAACATTGTTTGCAGATCCAGTTATAGCAGTTCTTTGTATAAACCACAGACAGGTAAGCAGAATATAAATGTCAGTTTAATCTTTAAAAATAGTTCTTGCTTCCACGATCAATTAAACTTGCTGCTTTGTCATAGCAGAGATTTTTTAAAGTATGAATATGATGCTTTAAAAGTTTGTTTGATAATAATAGTTATGAAAAAAAGATTTAAAAAATATGAATGTGATTTTAACAACAAAGACGGTATATCAATACGTTTTAGGCCTTTTGACAGTAAAGACTAGTTTTTGTATTTTGCCTTATATATTTGACACTAGATTACAGCAGATAAAATGCGTGGGAACTTGACATTTACAACCAAATACTGCAGAAAACGGGCTTGGTCAACAACCTATTTCAATTCGTTGAGCTTATTATGGAGTTGCAGCTTACCGTGCCACCTGGTTAATGACTGGGGCAAAGTTGGTGGGTCCATAAAGTTGTACTGTCTTTAGACTCTGGAAATAAGCCTCCAACACCTCTTCTATTCCAACACAGTTTGGGTCCTCACTGTTACCATTCTGCAGAATATGCAAGGTGGAACACATTTACAACATAGATGACACAGGAGCAGATTTTTTTTGTTCTTAATAAAATTAAACCTAAGTATTAAATCATGAGTAATAGATACCTAAATTAAAAATAAACTTTGAAAAAATGCATATCAACTAGGCTAGGGGCATAAGTTTAGCATATTGAAAAACATGAAAAAGCTCTGCTGAAATTTTAATATTGCAAGGGATTGTCTGAAAAGCGAGGTCAAGTAATTATGGACCTATAAAGTAGGATGAGTTGAAATAGCTTATTTGTTCAGGAAGTAAGACATGGGCTCATTTAACCCTTTATAGGCGAGGGGACTATAAGGAAATGAAAACAAATTTCACAAAAAAAAAAAATACATACATATTTAACATTTTACTGTGCATGCCCCTTTTCTAGGACTCAAAACTGCTCATTAGCCAGACTACAGCAGCTCTTTGCCATGTGAGTGTCCCTACTCATCATGTGTAGATGAGTTATGCTAATGTGTGATTTTAACCAGCCATATGTGGATCAGAACATTTTCAGTCAATTGAAAATGCTAAGCATTCATTACAATTCAACACTGTCTACCAGGAGTCTCAGCTTAAAAACTCTGGTTTTGTTTTTATGTCAGCTTGGAACTGCCAAAATACAAATTTCAATAGACATCTCTCAGTTCAGTTGTACTGTAAATATGCACACACATATGCCCCCAATAAAAGACACACTGCCAATCAAAGACACATAATAAAGGGTTTCTATGACTGAATATAACATAGCCAATGAACCTTAGACAACAAAAAAGCAGGTATTTATATCACTGTAGTCACCATAAAATAAATCATTTGAATTTGCATTGATTTGAGTTTTATTTATCTCTATTTAATATTTCATGCATTTTCAAGTGCTAATGGAAACCAGTTACAAAATATAGCAGATTTTAATTTTGGTCATCTATTTATGAAAAAATATCCAACATGACATATTTGTGAGTCACATAAGTATGTAAATATTTCATTTAAGTATCTCTTGTGAATCCCATGTACTTTTTCTGGGTTATTTTTATGTGAATTACTCTCCTTAGGACCTTGCTCAGAATTTCTGGTGAATGAAGCATGACTTACTTCTTCTTTAACCTTATTTTGCTGTATAACATTTGTATTAAAAGGTACATATCCTGCTTCATGACCCACTTATGGTAGAGATTTATGTAAAGCAGATGATCTGTAGTGAACATCATATAAGAATCCGTGCAATGCCTGTGACCCACATCAAAACATTCTCATTTATATGTTAACTGTCACTTTCACTTGTTTTCCCTTTAGCACCTTGTTTAGAGGATGAGTTACATGCTCTAATGGGACATGGTTTGCGATTGACTTGGCCACTCTCCTGATAAATATTTTGTTGAGAAGTGTATTTTTCAGGGCGGCACGGTGGCTTAGTGGTTAGCACGTTCGCCTCTCAGCGCTAGGGATTCCCGGTTCGAATCCC
>JAFMOD010000677.1:193387-234610 GCA_019802435.1 Corydoras maculifer
AGAGAGAGAGAGAGAGAGAGAGAAAGAGAGAGGAATAGTATAGGAATGCTTTAGGAATTCCATAGGAATGTTTAGAAGGTATTTAGCAGTCAGGCATTATATCAATTAAATAATTGTCAGTGTGTATTCACCTCATGAGAGCAAAGGCTTTAAGCAAAGGCATTTCGAAACATCATAAAATATAAAATGCAGGGGAAAAAATTATTATTTGTTGTGCCACATGAATTAAAAACCCCAAAAATTTCAAGTGCAGATTTGATCAAATTTCAGAATATTTGTTTTAATCTTAAAACTTCCCAGTATTTTTAAAATACTTTTGCAGGTAAAATCCATTTAAAAAGCCCATAAACATCAGGCTGTTATTCATGTGATCGATTGCTCACCATCACAATGCCACAGAGACATTTTCTAAAGAGTAATCTAATGTTTATGGACTCTTTAAAGTTTCATTGTGAAGAGCGTACCCCTCAACCAAAACACGTCATGCACGTTCTGACAGTTTCATATACATTTGTGATATATTTATTGTTACAACACAATATAAATGTTTTCATTGTAAATATAAAAACTAATGCTAGTTTCTTGCACATAGTCTTACCTGTCATAATCACCATTACACAGTGCGCGTACAGGGATGGTAAATGATTGCCATACTGGGTTTAGTGTATTTTTGATCACCTCTGTCTTATGGCAGATTGTAAACCTACAACATGTACATAAAACTATTCTCATAAATAACTGGCATTTATGAAAAAAATAGAAAAGCTTCTTGTTTGGCATTTTCACTCACGTTCCATCCTCATTGCTGCGGTAAAATACCAAAAAAGGATCAGACTTTCCAAAAAAGTCCTTCTTGTCCAATTTATTGGCACAGAGCTGCATAGTAGCAATATCCTATAGGTATAAACAGACAGTAAGTAGATTCTATACAGTGATAAGCTAGAAAACACATGTAAACTTTTATAGCAACCAAAGTTATTTTTTTCTGCAAAACATAAACAAGAAGGATGACCTTTACTGTCAACAATAAACAATATTTAGGAAATGAGACATGGTGTGAAAGCATATAAGCCTAATAACACACACACACACACACACACACACACACACACGCGTGAAGAAATATAACACATAATCTGCTTGTGCAAATATGTTGTAATGAGGGTTTTATTCTGTCAGAATTACCAGCAGGGAACATAATGCCAAGGGAAACCATTTGTAGAAAAACACCTCTCTGTTTACTCTTGTACTCTTGAGATGCACATCCATATGCTTTACATATTATCTTCTAGGAATCAACTACTCATCATTTGTTTAGCTTCTTTTTATGCTTTAGATTCTTAAAGCTGTTCAACTGCCAATCTTTAATCACACTGCTTAGTTAAAGTGTTATTGTTCTAAAGTGTACTGTTTTATTGTTTCTTGCTATTTTTATGCTCCAACAAGTTTGTTCAGTGCATATTCAAGACACATCAGTTCTGTTCACATGCCGTCCACTCTCTTAGACATACTTATTTTATCATTGTACACAGATAACAGCCTGTCCAACTCCACAATTTATCTTAGTTATCCACTAGTGCCTAAAATGTTTTGCACTAGTACAGCAGCAAAAAAAAAAAAAAAAACACTTTTAAATGAAGCAACATTCAAGTAAACTCAAACACATAAGTCTTATGTGAAGCATACATACATACACCATGAATGCAAATGTGAACTATACTGACCCTGCAGTTGCTGAGTTCTTCAGCATTTAGGATGATGGTGCCACACTTTTTCCCTGGAATCCCACTGGAAGAAAAACAAGGTTGCCAAATGAAAGAAGAAGAAAAGATCCATTAGTTGAAAAAAAAGGAAATATAAGAATAAAAATTGTATATTTGGTTTCTAAATCCAAAGATACATGTAAATAGGGTGCAGAAATCTTGTGGTACAATTAAATGCAATGAAAATAATAAGAATAAAAATAAGTTAATTATTGGTATCCATAACCAATAATATGTTTATGTTTGTATGTGTGTATGTTTGTTTTTTCATGGTGTTTCCTGCAATAAATAAACCTTTATACAGAGCTTTATAATTTAATTTGCCACACAGACAGTTGGTTCATAACACTCATTCAGAATGTAAAGTTGTTTTATAAGCAAATTAAGAACATATAATAAATAATAATTAATTACAAAGAGAAAAACTGAAATAAAAAATGAGTGAAGCACTACTGGTTAGAGTGCAAAAAAAAAATAAAAGTTCTAAAAATAACAATTGGCAAAAAGAATGTATGTTGGACTTATTTATAATTATTTTTATCTGACATGAAGAGACATTAGTTTGCTATTGAGAGTTTAAATTCAAGAATCACAAACCACAACTTTAAAAAAAGAGAGTTTTAAACACATTTTAACAAAATAATAAGTACAAATTTCAAAAAATGAAATTTCCTTTTTGTTTTGTGCTTCCCATATTACTACTGCATACAAATACCCATTATACTAAATTGATGTGACATAGTTTCTGGTCTAAGAACAAAGGTGTAGGCTTTAAACACTATTACCCCACACCTTCAACCCACAGGAGAATTCCAATCTTTCAGTACCTTGACACCTATATACCCCTGATGCCTCTAATTCAATTTCAGTCCAGGAAATTGCTAGGAAGTCAAGCTAAAGTAAAGTCACTCAACATTAAGGTATTAGGAAGAAAAATCCTACAGAAGTAAAAATCCACACCCAAAAAAAAGTGCTGCAATATTTTTCACTATTTGGGACAAAAATTCTACAAACTATGTAGTGATGCACTAGTGAAACATGTAAGAGTGAAACAATTCTGTTTCCTGGTCAAGAAGACTGTGATTAAATGTTTTATAACAATGTAAGTCATTTGAATATATGTAAGCAAAACCAAGATTAATGAGTTTTTGCTTGCCTTCAAACTAATTCAGCTGAACGAAAAGCATTTAGAAAATCAATGTTTTTAATCACACCATCCTATACTGGCATTGACAGCAGCAAATAACTTTGTAGTAGTTACTCGAGAAAAATAATTTTACAATATCATGTCCAAAGTCCTGAAAGGATCTGATCATAATTAATGTGTGGGATTTGTACAAATCACTAAAGTTAATTAAGGTATCAGGAAGAATTTTCTGTGAAAATATCATTAATTCTCTTAAAATATAGATACATAAATTTAGAACAGAGTAATCTGTGTAAGCTTTGGTATCTGTAGAATGTTTTGTCTATTTGGCTAACCTGCATTTGGAAAGTGGGTGATGAATCTGTAAGAACAGTGGCTCCACCCAATGAATTTATCCATTTCCAGTCACCAGATTATATATCTAGTGATGAACGAGGCAATCAAAGTCTCTGTCATATTATTAAATAGAAAATTAATGAAAGATGAAAGGAATGGGAATCATAATATTCCTGAATAACTAACGGTCATCTCTTGATGTATACACTATAATGAATGGAAAGAGGACTCATGAATCAAAGACAATAAAAATAAACAATGAAGTAAAGATTTCCCTGTAAAGACATTCATATGTATGATCATTCAATGGTGCTTTTCAGTCATCCAGTTATTTTGATATTGAAATTCTGTAAATTCTGTTTTTTATTGTTTTACAGCTAACTATTTAAAATTAAAATTCAGAAAGTTGATATTAGCATGTAATATGTCATCATTCAGAATTGCTAACCATATATACATGTTTTTTTCTAATTATATCACCACATAAATAATTCATTTAACAATCATACAATTTATATCAACTATAAACTATACAATTATATTACTGTAATGTGTCCATTCTTTAAATTATAGCTCTAAATTTTCACTATGTAGTTTAATGTAGTAGTGTCACTTTATATATTCATATATATATATATATATATATATATATATATATATATATATATATATATATATATATATATATATATATACTATATTTTTTAGCAAATATTTAAATAGATTAGGTTTTGATACAGGCTTAGTGGTTAGCACATTCGCCTCTCAGCGCTAGGGATTCCTGGTTCGAATCCCCATCTGGGTTGAGTTTCCATGTTCTCCCTGTGTCTGCGTGGGTTTCCTCCGGGTTCGCCGGTTTCCTCCCACAGTCCAAAAACATGGACCAAGTTAATTGAATTCTCGAAATTGCCCCATATAGAGTGTGTCTGTGTGAGTGAGTGTGTGCCCAGCGATGGATTGGCGCCCTGTCCTGGGTGTATCTGCCCAGCGCCCGAGACGTTCTCCCCTGGATGGGCATGGGGACCCCACTGCGACCCTAATAGAGGATAAGCGGGAGATAATGAATGAATGAAAGGTTTTGATACATAAAAGAGATACAAACACACACACACACACACACACATAAACAGGCTGAACTACATTTTAACCATAATGGCAAAGATAATTGTCCGTGGCAATATAGTACTAGCAATAATTCCTACATTTCTTTCTCTTGTACCTGTATTGCCTCAGCCACTTGCATCATTTTACCAATATATATAAATGTTCAGCATGGAAGGTCTTATACTGCACTTCCTAATACAGTCTCCACAATGTGCATTCCAATGTGACATGAAACTAAAGTGCATGCACATAAAACGATCCGTGGTTTCATTTACTTCATTGCTGTTTTTTTTTCCTCATGCACTCTTACTTCCACACTTTACACCCCCACATTTTTTATTTCCATCTCCTGAACTATAAAACCAGTTGAACTCTCTTTGGCAATCGTAACTTAATTAATCCTTAAGGCTTTACTGTGTTTCAAATACTAATAAACACAGCTGCAATGCCCATATTGCTTGAGACTGCTTCAAAGAAAAAAAAACGTTATTAAATTCTAGTTTTAATAATGCGATCCACAACCTTTAGCTAAGTTTTCTTTTCACGAAAACATCAGTACATTTTTACTTTGATTCTATTTACCGTGCTTTTTTAAATCGAGTGAAAAGCATTACAGTACTAACTAGCAAAAATGTAGAAAACTGATAAGATGTGAATCTTAAAAGCTTACAAAAAGAGTCATGCAGGATTTGAGAAGTGTAGGAAACAGTCAGCCAAAAGAAACAATTTATACAAATTTGTTACATTTGCTGTCTTTATCATCCAAGTTATTTGACACTTGACACTATAAGCTTGTCAATGTAAAAAAGTGATTGACATGTATTAGATTGTTGTTGTTTGTGTTAAAATTGTTTTTGTTCATAATACAATCTGGACCAAAACTTAGTTTAAAAATATTGATGTATGTATTGGTGTATAAAATAATTTGTGAAAGGATAGTGTTTATCCCAAAATCATGTGAAGGAAAAATTTCTTATGAGATCAGAAGTATAACTGGGCCAAAGCAGGTGCTGCTGGGAAACATAATTGCAGAAAAATTGTTCAAAAAGATTAGCAGTGGGAGAAGAATGTTTCAGTATGTAGCTGTGGGCGACCAAAATGCTCTACACGAGTGTGGGAGAATGAAGTGTCTGCTGCTTCTTAGGGAATCTCCAATCATATTTAACTGCCTACTACCCAGCTACATCCCGCTGCAGTGAAACACTTTTACCACACACTCACTCACATTATATATAATGAGGTTTCGACAAAAACTGTTTGGCTGCTTTAAACTCATGACCTTACACAGTCAAATTAGCCTAGTCTTAAACAGGGCTCTCTCTCGCACACGCACACACACACACACACACACACACACACACACACACACACACACACACACACACACACACACAAATAGAAAGGCAGATAAGGACTCTGTCTCTACCTCCTCCACAGAGGTTATACAATCAGAAACATAGACAACATTATGCAACAGAGCTAAGCATGTAACGTCAAACACACACCCCTACACAAAAACTCATAAACATTAATGCACATGCAAAGAACAGGCAGAAATTACACCACCAATTTTTCTTACACTCACACAATTGACTACTCAAACAAATGCAATTTATTGGGATGGCAACAATATCTGGTTTCCAAACACCAAAATACAGATCATCTACCTATATTGGCAAGGTCTGAATAGTAGTGAAATATATTAGTTATTTTCTCAGATGTAATGTTTGTAGTTTATTTGCTTTTTATTCTTACCATTCTTATATTTTACAGAGCTTTTGAAATGTTTAATATAAACCGAATGAGAAAAAAAACACAAAGTAGTTGCTAAACATCATTTCCCTCTTCTATATGTTATAATTATGATAATTATTTCATTAACCCTTCTAAATTTGGGTGTACATGCATAGCGCCCGGAACACGTTCTCCCCTCATATTTTATTAATTTCATTAATATGTCAAAAAAATTCTAGATGTTGATTCATACCACTAGCGCCCCCCCCCCCCCCCCCAAGCTTTTGAGAGGATTAAGTGGAAGATAATGAATGAACATCTAGAATTTTTTGGACATATTAATGAAATATGAGGGGGGGGGGCGACATTCCGGGCGCTATGCAGGTACACCCAGGACTGGGCACCAATCTATCACTGGGAACACATTCACAAATTCACACGCACAAACATACTTTGACTCCATGATTTTGGACTGTGAGCGGAAACCCACGTGGGCATGGGAAGAACATGAAAACTCAACCCGAATTGGAATTCAAACCTGAATCCCCAGTGCTGAGAGGCGAACTTGCTAACCACTAAGCCACCATGCCGCCCAATTCTAGATATACTAATACAATATTGAAAACACATTTTTAATATCTAATTAAATGAGTTTTTAAATGTAATATACTGTAATATTTCCACCACTTCTTAAAATAATGATAGTAACAGCATATTAGTTAAGCTTTTATTGATTAATCAACTTGATAATTTATATTTTAAGAGGGTACCATTTGCCTTATGCAGCTTAAATTCTCATAGGTATGCTGGTGTGCAGTTCTTAAGCTACTCAGTTGAGAGACTTTCCTAAGCATTTTATAGAACTTGTCACACTTCAGGTTGCTGAAGGTATTTTTTATGACTGCCTGTATGGTCGGGTTATTGTCATGCTGCACAGGGATCTTGAAGCCAATCATATGTCTCTGTCTTGCACAAAGTTTACACTGAAAAAGTAAATTCAAAAGGGATAATGATTCAAACACACAAGTGAATCCACCAGTGGTTTAAAAAGTATAAATAAAGGGTTTTAGAATGACCTTGTCAATTCCCAGATCTGCTTTGCATGCTGTTGGTGGATATAAAAAAGGCTGTGCATGCATGAAACCTTTCAAATACTCCACAGTTAAAAAAAATTGTAATGATGAGTGGGCAGAAGTTTTTCCCCAGCAGATGTCAAAACTGGTAGACAGTTGCCTTTATGAAGATCCTAAACCAGGTATTGCAGCCAGCTAATGTAATTATATATTTTTCTATTGTTCAGGCATGTTTATAATCTATATAATTAACAATAAAATTGTTAGGTAATGTTAGAAGGTCCAGTCATAGTGCATTTTATAACAGTACTATTCTACTGTAACACTGTATTTTAGATCAAGATACATATTGAGCTATATGAATAAAGAATTAAAATGAATGTACTCTAACTAAATCACGATAGATAAAGTAAAAACAGGATTAATAAACAACCACACGACCCCAGTAAATTCTGTGAACTTTTGTAAATTTGAAGGGAAGATGATTGATGTAATCTGACAGCAGGTCTGTTTGTACAGTTAAACAGCAGGTGTGCATGACAGTGGTGGGCAGATGAGTCGTTCCCTAAGGAAATTTGGTTTGAGACAGTGGATTGTCATTTTTCAGGCTGGAAGAAAAATTATAGTTGATGTGTAAACAAGGAAAAGGTAACTCAACAGTCAGCCAAGCATGTACACAAAATATTGCCTTTGTAACCATATTTACTTTACTGAAGTGTTCATAAAAAGACTACCCTAGGAAGGTGTCATGCTGAAAATATGTCCCAATGGATGATTTTAGGGCCAGGAACATAACTACATAAAGTTAAGTTCTTTTAATATGGTGGATTCACATTTGAACAAAAATGTAATGGTCTCAGAGGTAAATAAATGAATAAAAATTTATATTACATGTTCGGTGACACCAGGAATATTTTTTTATTGGTTAAAATATTTTTTTTTGCATGATTGACTGTATGCGGTGAAAGCCCAAGTATGAGAGCAGTATAGGTATAAGCTTGTGCAAGTAGTTTTGTAACTCAGCAACAAAATTCTGAGCAAATGAAATCTGAATGTATTATTCAATTGAATTAAAAATATGCCCTGTGGATTTTATAATAAAAAACTACTTAATAACATTTCATGTAAGACTGTGTAACATTACAATGTGTATCTTTCAGATTGTATAATAATGACTACTGTGAAATATTTTAGTCTATTGATTCTGTACATCATTTCAACACTGCTGAGAGCTTGCTAAAACGCTATGAGGTATACATAATGTTAAAGTCATCAAAAGTGCCTGTACTTTTAAATGAACAATTGAGGCAATCAGGCGTGTGTGTGTGTGTGGGGGGGGGGGTGTACAGTTCCAAAGGGTATCCCTCCTAAAGCTTCAAAAACTTCTATTATGTGACTCATTACATCCATTTCCATTCAGGGAATTCATACTTACTCATAACATGAGTGGGTGGGGAACATTTGTATAGCCTTAAGATTGTAACTTCAAACAAATAAAAATCAGATGCTGAACATCAGAAATAACCATAACTCAGGGAATTATATTAATCATACACACAGAGCTTGTAAGTCCAATAGGGCTCTAATTTTAGACATGAAAAAAAAAAAACATCAGAAACCATAGTATCGAGTTAGTACCTGTTGTTGGACACTGGATATCTTTCCTCAAAAAAACAGAATCAAACTCAACAGTATTAATTAACACAGCATTAATTTTTACTATAACGCAGCAAACTATTTGGGCTACATTTTTTTGCTTTTGTGATGACAGTGTTTACAAGTCATGTTCGCGTGATGGGATCACAGCTTAGGTACATAAAGCTACAATAAACTTTTTGCTCATTGAGTGAAATGGGGGAAATATGTTAAATGTGAAACAATATAATCCCGGGATTTTTACACGTTTAAGAATATTTATGGTAAAGACATGTTCTGATTAAATGGATGTTTTGGAAAAATAAGTCATTTTGGGTTTTTTTTTATTAAAATTGTAATATGACAACTATTCTTTTATTATATTGATATTTTTCACATGTTAAATAGCCAATTAATCACAGCAGCTACTATCATTTATACTTCATAGAAAGCTCGGAATTTAATTGTTTTTATAAAAAAAATGTTTACAAAGGGTATCTTACTGTTCTGTACTTGTGTAAATGGATTTCCACTTGCGGATGCTGTTCTGAGTGGGGTTTTTTTGATGGATAGTTTTGAGAAATTTTTTTTTCCAGGTTTTTATATTTATGAGACTTATAAATGCTTAAACCACACATAAATACATATTTGTTTTTATTTTTATGTGTGTTTGTTTCGTGAGAGTGTATGTGAAACTGAGAGAGGGAAAAAATGACTAAAAGATTAGCTGACTTGCTACAATAATGGATCGTTTGAATTATTTGAAATAGTAAAATTAATTATAATATTAAAAATCATTTTGGGCTGCAAAATAAAATCCACTGTACTTAGGGAATACTAAGGAAGATGGTGGTGTGTTTGGTGATAGGGGGATATGGCTGTCGGGCCTGACCAATTTTAAGTAGATTCCCTGGTCCATGACACTTATTATTTGCACAGTAAACAAAAAACTAAAATGTACCATGATAAAAGCATAAGAATGGCAGTGAATGATTATACTTTATAAAGGCAGCATGTGCCAGTCCTAACTTACAGTTTTAGTAGCTCAACTTAGGTCCCTTTAGCACAGTTGTGTCAGGTTTCTAGACCTTTGATGTAGAACCAAGCAATTGATTGTGCATTTCAACAGAGATGACTCAGCTAAGCATCATGTACAGTGATTTTTCTGACTCCCAGCATTTAGGCTATCTTTTATCAAATAAGTGACGAAAAATTAAATTGTCTTTATAACAACAAATTGTCAAATTTAAAACCTATAAGGCCTATAACAACACAGATCTAAACAACCATAGACAATAAAACCAAACAACCTAGAGATCAAAATTAGGACAGGTTAAGCTTAGAAATGCAATACAGTACGAGATTGAATAAGAATACTACTAGGTGATTTGGATTCTAGTTCCTGCCAATCTACCTACATAAATGTAACCTACAGCATCATTGGATTTTACACAGTTCCTAAAGAATCTAGTTTTGAGACTGGTCATGTTTTTTTTTTTCGTTACATTTAGCAATGTATAACATAAGGAATGTAATACATAATCTGTACAAAGTAACATATATACAGTACATAAGTATTAAATATTTCAACCAACTAAAAGGGTTGAGGAGAATGATGCTGTTTTTTATTTACCAAACATTTAGTTGTTTAAAACATGCATTTAATAAAAATAAAATGCATTTATTTGTATCACTGTCAAATTGGACATGGCCAGTTTATGAAGATACTTTGCTTATTCATCAAACAAAATGACATAAAAAAATCCATCTTGTTTGACCTTTGAAGATAAAGAGGTTTTAAAATGCCTAGAATTACACCTTATGTTGTACTTTTCTAACTATTCCTCTTAATGCACCTTGTATTAGACTACCAACATCGTCAGCCTGCAAAAAGCACACTGGCTGTACAAAATCCCAAACTCGCTTAGAATTAGAGTGAACTGATAGTCCCTGCAGAAATTGTCATGATTCTGACCTCACCGTCTCCCAAGGGACTGCCACTGTGACCACAGTTGCTATGACAACATGACAGACTGTAAAAACTGTGAAGTATACGGAGTTTGTTCCTACAGACACTAACCATTATATCAGACCACTATATACATTCTGTATGTAGATGTATGTATGTATGTATGTATGTACGCAGTGACCCATCTTCTGTTGAAATTGAAGTGTGATGGATCACAGGAATGACATGAAAGGTGTAAATGAAATCAAGCTCTAGTAATTCTAAAACTTTTTTCTTTACAATTATGGTTACTGTTCCTGTAAATACTTAGAAGGACAGACAGATGCTAAAAGCTTTAGATAATCACTAAGTACATAAACAAAAAAACATACTTTATAAAGTGTTATGTGTTTATACATGTATGTGTATATCTGTGCCAAAGGCATTTCACATTTTACCACCAGGTGCTGATTTGATTGCTGAGACTGACAGGCCTGTCGCAGGAGGAAAGGTTTCAACAATAAACTTCCCTGCACATTCTTTTTCGTGAACCATTCTATCTGTCTGTCCTTCCCCTTGAAGGTGACAAGCCACCCAAAAACAAGATTGACATTCACTGAGAGCCGATTCATTTATTGCACAGGAAAAACAAAAAGAGAGAACATGTTGTATTGAGCTACACTGAGCTGACTTTTTAGATTCCCTTCCAATTATTTTCTAACAAACATCTTTTGCAACCTTTAAGAAAATTTTCCTATTTAAACATATAATATCACATATCTTCTATTTGTGACATATCTGCAATAAAACCAAACCTTGAAGCACTAACAAAGGAAGAAATGTATTCACCAGTTTAAAAAGAAACCTAAAACAATCTGAATCAGGTTACCACAGGGCTGATATGCAATGCACAATATTATCTGGTAAATCTTAGATCTGAATTCAGTGTCAGGAGCTAACCAGGACCAAGCACTCATTCAGACAGTTCTTTTATTTATTGAAGCACCAAGAATAGTAGCGTAATTATAGTTGCCAGGCTAATGTTTTTTAGAGGAAGAAATTAATAAAATATAGAAAGATTGTTTTTTTCAGTCTGTGTGTCAGACCAGGTAGAACATCTAATGTTTAGCAGATGCAGAAAAAAGGATTGTACATAAAAAGAGAAGCTGATGCATACACTTTACATCACTCTTGAGTTTTAACACAAAGTGACAGTGAAAACATCTCTCTGAGCAACATTTAACAAGAAGGACTCACTCCCTCTGAGCCACCAAATGAAAAAGTTCATGAAATGCTAAATACAATTTTCTTAAAGTGCAAAGAATCTATAATGCATGTTTTGTTTCATCCATAATAATGTTATGCAAATATGCTGCTTTATAACAAGACTGACTTGGTTACTATTTCATTCATTGACTCTAAAGGACGTTGCACCAGCAGTAAGACTTTAACAGTGTAACCGCAATATATGACTTATTCACCCTCTGAAACACCCACATACAAACAGGAATTTAAACAGATACTGCTCTTAGAGTAAACTTGGATGACAATACAAGAGACAAAAAATATTCTTTTTTTTTCTTTTTCCACTATTTTTTCTCTAAAAAAGTAGCTGAAGCTCAACACACTCAAAGTTTACACTACTAATAAAATCATAACCAGTGACCACTTTATAAAAACACATAAATAATACTGACAATGCTAACATGTATGTTTGTTTTAACTAATATGAGGAAAGCAGCAGCAAAACAGTTTTCAGGAATGATTACCTTGATTTTACAGCTTGTGGGCTGTTATATTATTACATGCACTACAGTATTAGTTTTACCCTTTCAGTAGCTGACATAATGCTAGCTTGATGATGAGGATAATTGTGGGCAAGTACATGTTTTTATAATAAAGTGTTTGGTGGATGTATCACTTACATTAAAATTATTTCAGATTTACAAAGTTTAAAGTAATACTAGATATTAATGCAGTTGCCATAGACAATAAGCAATTCATTTAGGAGTATATTAAAAGAGAGAGCGGCGGCACGGTGGCTTAGTGGTTAGCACGTTCGCCTCTCAGCGCTAGGGATCCCCGGTTCGAATCCCCCCCCCCCCCCCCCCCCCCCCCCCCCCCCCCCCCCCCCCCCCCCCCCCCCCCCCCCCCCCCCCCCCCCCCCCCCCCCCCCCCCCCCCCCCCCCCCCCCCAATTTGGAGAACTCAATGGACTTGATACATGTTTTTGGACTGTGGAGGAAACCGAAGAACCCGGAGGAAACCCACGCTGACACTTTTAATCATTGCTCTGGTATCTTTAGGTATTAAAAAGGAAAAATAGGAAAAACTTTTACTACATATAATACCAATAATAATGTTAATAATCTGTGGCATTTTATATAATCTGTGCTCCCTTCCCAATGTTTGCGGTTAAGCAACAATCTCTGAAGCAGTGCCAAGTAGCTAGTTGGTATGTACACGTTTTTCTTTTTTTCTTTTGATTTTTTTTTGTGCACATACTCTCTGCACAGAATTAAGAGCAGCATGCACCTGATGTATGGATTGGTTTGTAGTGGTCATGTGTGAACCTGATGTAATATCAAGCACTATGTGTGTTATCTATGTGTGTTCTCTATATAGCTTTTATTATGTTAATTTAAATTAATATCTTAAACTATTGTTTGTCTCTTGTAGCTGGGTCCAGCATGCCCATATTTGTAACAGCCTGCTTGAGCCCTGTATCAAGCTGTAAAATGCATATCACATAACCATTTATTTGCACTAGGAGTATCGGTTAAACAAGAGGCAGATACCTATTCCATACTTTGTTGCTTAGTTACAGCAAATAGAACAAAGAACCAATAATAAAAGGCTACATTGAAGGAGACCACTCACAATGTAACTAATTAAACCCAGTCAGAAAGCTTTAGTGGGTGACTATGAACCACCAACAACAGTACAGAATCTCTGTCCGTCTGACCTGGCCTCTAACTAACATATGCACACTCTCCCACATGCATATATTTATGCTTGTTTTGTAAAACTGAGCATTTTCAATTCAACTATTTATCTTTCCCACTCCGCATATGTTATTTTACTTTAAGATTTTTTTTTGGACTTAATGTAAATGTTTTAATGCAATTAGAAAACAATACAATTTAAGAAGTGCCTACATTTAACAACACATTCTTCTGTATCTATACTGGTACATGATCAATACAGCCTTAGAGTACTTGATTCAGCATCATATCTATACAAGATTTTATCTGTACTTAGTTTTTATATATTCATATTCAGATTGCAGTAGGCAAGGTTTTTTAATTCACTTTTAATATTTCCAATATCCAAATATCCAATATTTAAATCAGTTGCTTTTAGCAATCTTTTTCCTGTTTTCCTACCTTTTAATTTGTCACTTTTTATTTTTCTCCCTGTAGTACTGACCTTCCTGTCACACCATCTCTCTCTTAGTGCAGCTGCAAAATAGGTCCCATAAGATCAGGTTTATGTCAGTGACAAACACTGTAGCCCACCTACGCATCCTGATCAAACCAAAATAGCTCTTCACAGAATCCTCCCTCTGAGTCCAATCATCCTTTTTTCCTATCCAACCACTCTGCACTCTATTAACACTTCCAAATCTTTCTACACATCAAACTGAGTGAAAGAGGTCTGAGCTGTAACATGCACAGTTTGGTGTAAAATGCAGACATTTACTGGACCCGACTGCATGTTGACATAAAAACACAAAAGACAATCTATACTTAAAAAAGAAACAAATAAGCATAATAAAAGCAGTTTAAAAACACCTCAGGGTACTTGTACATCCCATATACTCCAAGGAGTGTAAACACTACATTGGATGGTACAACCAAGACCATACCTCAGGAGTTTCCTGGAAACATTACAGACACCAGGTATGGCTGCACTTGCACCTAACTAAGGCTAAGAGTAGCTCTGTGCCACCGCAATATTTACAAAAAATACTAAATTAAATGACATAAATGTCACAGACATTATAAACCTCAATGAATTGCAATGTCTAGCCCGAATAAAAATCTCTATTTCTACATATAAATCTAATGATTTACTGTTGTATCAACAATGGAGGCTCAGCAACCTTATGTAACAAAAATACACTGACAAATGAATTAATAACCACAAAAATTTGACCTTTTTAACAAATTTGGAATGTGCTTAATAAGACTTCTGACAGGATTTAAATGTTTTCATGTTATATAAGGTGGTCAAAATTGCAAGGTGAATATATGCTGTCATGGAAACCAGCATGTTCTTATTAAATATTAGATTGTGTAACAATTTATTTTTGACCAGGCAGTGTTATCTGTCTTTTTCTCTGCTTTTGTCCGTTTATTTTATGATTCTTATTTTAAAAAATCCATTAGGGATCTAACTACTAAAATGTTAACTAAATAAAACTAGAAGGAATTTACAAAAAAATAATTTACACACAAAATGATTCCATATAGTCATGATTTACAGATCTACAGAAAGATCACTGAACAGAACTATATACATATTTATAAAGGTTGAGAACCTTTTTCTCTGAGCTTACTTAAAATGCATGATCATAGTTAAGAAGTCTGTTACTTAATAGCTTGTTAATTTAAAATTGGAATGTGGCAACATGCTGATAGGCTTATTCTCCATCTGCAACATGAAAGATATTGATAAGCTGATGGGGTGTAGAGGACTAAATTAGCATCAGACTGAATTCTGTTGTTATAACAGGATACATTCCTGCATGTGCAATCACATGCACGGCACACTGTGTGTGTGTGTGTGTGTGTGTGTGTGTGTGTGTGTGTGGCCACATTCCATCATTAGGTTCTTCTGGTGTCTAAAAGAAAAAACAGGTGATGAATCAATTATCTGATTCTGCACCAGGTTATATTTTTTTTACAGTCTTGTGCAAATAATGGGCGCCCCAGTTAAATTTCATGTCTTAGTGATTTTTTAAAGAAACAGGGGAATAAAAGCATATAAGGAAAAGACTACTGTCCATTTTAATGCGTAGTTGCTATTTACTGACCACAATTGGCACAAGGGAAAACATAAACTCTTTACTGTATAAAATTACAATTACAGATTTTGATGAAACCAATAAATGCATTTAAAAATCATTCATTCATTCATTATCTCCCACTTCATCCTCTATTAGGGTCACGGTGGCCTTCCCCATGCCCATCCAGTGTGGAACGTCTCGGGCGCTGGGCAGATAGACCCAGGACAGGGCGCCAATCCATCGCTGGGCACACAGTCACTTACACAGACACACTCTATATGGGGCAATTTGGAGAATTCAATTAACTTGATCCATATTTTTGGACTGTGGGAGGAAATCGGAGAACCCAGAGGAAACCCACACAGACATGTGGAGAACATGGAAACTAAACCAAGATGGGGATTCGAACCGGGAATCCCTAGCGCTGAGAGGCGAACGTGCTAACCACTAAGCCACTGTGCTGCCACATTTAACAATCAAAAAAAATTTTAATAAACAATTTTAACCAGCACACTGGCACAGTGGTTTGTGCATTTTCCTCACAGCTAAAAGGTCCTTTGATTCCAAAGGTCTGATTCCAAGTGTGGTGTTTTTTGAGCTTTGCTTGATACACTTTTCATTTGATTTTTGTGAAAAATGCAAATACTGAAAATGTGTGGGAAAATGGATTAAATGAGGAAGTGGAAGTAGATAAGAATTATCAAGATGTTGATGGTGCAGATTAGATTTTATATTTAATCAGATAAACAAAATAGTTTTTTTAAGATTTATTTAAATTCTCTACTTTAACACAGGTCCCTTAGGAGGCAAACATCCTCTAAAGTATTTAGAGTGAGTAATTGGAATGGATACATTTGGTTGGATGCTGATACTTTGAATTAGCTTCATACAGTACCGAGTGATTTGTGCTCATGTAATGATGTGAAACAAAACCTGGGACTAACAAAAGTGCAATATGTGCGTAATTTGACGTGTGTGTGTGTGTGTGTATTTGTACATGACATTTAGGAACACCTATCTGCATATCTAATTTAATTAACAGTTCTGGCTCATACATATCAATAAAGCTCTGTGGCAGCCTAGAGAGTCCCCTTTATTAATTGTGGGTGTACTTTAAACTAATTTATTCAGCAATATGCCATAATCATCTCTGGTCTGAATTTCATTAACATGACTGTGACTAAGCCTATTAAGCAGCTAAAGGAATTTAGCAAAGGTAACCTATCAGAATAGGTTATTTAAAAGGTAAAATGTTTTCGTGCTTTTGTCTAAAAAACAAACAAACTGAGATTTTTTTGTAAAGCATTTCAGAAAATCAACTGGAAAATGCAAGGTTAGGCAACAAATGTGCCATTGCTATCCATGCTTGTAAAAAATATTTTCACTTCTCTCTGCCGTCAATCATAATCATAATCATCTGTGACCTTAAGTGCACAATAGGGGGAAACTTATCACTGTCATCCGAATGTGACGATCTGCTCCTTAATCCTCTATGAGTAGTTCTTTGAAAAAGGTAGATGTGTGTCACTTTTCATGTGTCTCTTAGGAAACATATGAATAGTTCTCACCCTCCTGGATTATCACATATTGGGATTTAAAAACAAGGTAACAACTTCAGCATTAAAACAGCTGGGACCCACTAGCAGTGCAGAGGCGGCTCTATGATCACGAAACTGGCAAACAAACCAGAATGTAAAGTTCAAGTCATATTACTGCCAAGTGTATAAAACCTGAACCTTAAACCCAAAGTAATTAGAATTGACCATTTTATTTATTTTTTTCTGTTTCTTTGGGTATTCTATGGTATTCTGTTATTTTGTGTTTTTTAATAGGGCTCTACATCTATTTTTCTCTTAACATGCAAACGTTCTGTACAAGAATCAGAAATATTTAAAAGTAGAAAAACAAAACAGTCTAAAACAACATGTCTGTTCAATGTTCATTCATTCATTCATTATCTCCCGCTTATCCTCTATTAGGGTCGCGGTGGGGTTCCCCATGCCCATCCAGGGGAGAACGTCTCGGGCGCTGGGCAGATAGACCCAGGACAGGGCGCCAATCCATCGCTGGGCACACTCTCACTCACACAGACACACTCTAAATGGGGCAATTTTGAGAATTCAATTAACTTGATCCATGTTTTTGGACTGTGGGAGGAAACCGGAGAACCCGGAGGAAACCCACGCAGACACGGGGAGAACATGGAAACTCCACCCAGATGGGGATTCGAACCGGGAATCCCTAGCGCTGAGAGGCGAATGTGCTAACCACTAAGCCACCGTGCTGCCCTGTTCAATGTTATAATTTTAAATATAAATGTTAACCAGCTCTTCTGTTCTCACACACATTAGCAAACAAACAACCAAACCTGTACACCCATAAATAAAACTATAAACATGCACAATCAATATATTGTAGTCTCATCACATGGCAACAACAAGTTATAAAAATCAGAAAGAAGGGCATTAACACATAAATAGAATTTGTTTCTTTTTCAAAATGTTTTAATTTTACACAATTAACTATGAATTAAAATAAGAATGAAGAGATTGTATACTGTATTTTATGGGTCTTTTTAAACAGAATTAAAGAAACAGTAATACAGAATAAAACCATGATCTAGTTAAACCATGTGTTCCCAGTCTCTTTGAGTTTGAGATGGATCAAAGGTCTGACACTGCGCCAGTTACTCCAATATCAGTCAAAATCCACAGAGACACACCAAGCACAGACACATATGGTCTTTAAATATTTCAGCAGTTTTCTTAGCAATACTGAAGAGTTCGCATTTGGAGACCCTTCGAATAAACCATCTCTTACATCAAGGGTGCACTAGATCCACAAACGTTTAATGAAATGCTCTACACTTGAACACGTGAACTCAGAACTACCAGGGCTAAAAAAAAAACAGTTTGAGCTCATCATGCCTGTATCTATATAATGCATACATATCGTTTGGACACTTGAAAAGTTAAGACATCCAACATAAATAACATTTAAATTTAACAATTAAAAATAATAATAATAAATGTTTTAAATTTAATACAACACTTTGTTCTCCTTTTTTGTAGATAATGTCTGTGTTATACTATATTTAAATATAGTTTTTAGATGAAGCCTGAGTAAAAAATGAGTAAAAATGTTGAACTGGTTTTTACTGACAAACAATTTCAATTTCTAATCTTGAGGAAAGTAGGAGAGTATAAAGAGGAAAAATCTTTCATTAAAGATGGAATGGAAACAAATTAAAGTTAAAAAAGGCTTTCATTTTATGTAGGTCAGAGGCTTCTACCTGTTAAATAAAAAATGAGGGTATGAAGTGCTGGACAGTATGTGTGTCTGTGAGTGTCATTTGTGTTGAGCTAAATATGAATATTGTAATTGCTGTCCCCAAGGTCACAGCAGCCCTATAGATATTGCTTTTCTTATTTGTTTTATTGGTTTCAGCAGCCCACTGTTACACAGCTGAAAAAGGCTTAGTAATAGGATGCATGTTTTGTATGTATGTTTTGTATGTAATATATATTAATGATAAGATTTTTTGAACATATACTGCTTCTGTAGGATATATTTTACAATGTAATCACAAACTGAGATACTCACAAATGCAATATTGTTTATTGTCAATGTATGTTTGATAATGATATATGTCACAGTTTAACATGTAAATGCTAACAAATGTTTTATTATTGTTGTTGTTGCTATTTTTTCTTTAGCACTTCCACAAGTACATGATTATTAGTTTATTTAAAAAAATCATTATTATTGACTTTTGACATCTGTCATGGGAAAATTAAAAACCTACAAACCATGGATGTGATTATGTAATATAAAAGAGTTTTTTTTTTTCTACCAAAGGATGTGGAGAAATTGCTACATCACATTAACGATTCATAAGATATTAATATATCTTAATATTTCTGTTCTAACCAAGTTCCAGTATAAATCTCTTAAGACTCATTGTTTTCTTTTTTTCTTTATTTACTTACCATTTACTAACTGTTCGTATACCACATAAATGTGGAAGTGAATGTATCCTACATGATTTTTAAAATGTGACTAGTCTTGTATTTTTACTTCTTCAATGGCCACTTTAAAAAGTTGCATGTGAGAAAAGGTTAATGACTGTCATGGCACTGACATGGCACTCTGTTTAGGGTGTATCACATTCTGTAATTCTGTGTTTCTACAATAAATATAAACTTGACAAGGGGATAAAAGAACAGTAAAAAGAAATTCTGTTCTACTGTACAAAATTGTGAACTCGGGAGACCTGCACACAGAAAAAAATACAGCTCTTTTTTGCCTAAAGTAATAACACTCAAATGTAATAATACTTAAGTGGTT
The DNA here is from genome assembly GCA_019802435.1 of Corydoras maculifer. Taxonomy (NCBI): domain Eukaryota; kingdom Metazoa; phylum Chordata; class Actinopteri; order Siluriformes; family Callichthyidae; genus Corydoras; species Corydoras maculifer. Next base: position 213,485 of record JAFMOD010000677.1, read on the forward strand.
TTACACCATGATCCACAAATCAATTTTGTAAGAAAAAATAGAAAGACAAAATATAAGAAAAAGAAAGAAATAAGGGAAAAAAAAGAAAAAACATTTTTTTAATTCTACCAAGTAAGAAAACACATGTTCTCAGTTACCATAGAAACATTCCCATCAAGTGAGGGGAGAATGCTGAGTATTTTTGAAAGCAACAGTGCAAATGAAACTAGGAGAAAGGGAAAATAATATTACTAGTCATCAGTATAGTTGGATATATTTTATATATATACACTTCATACTATGTGTATATATATATATATATATATATATATATATATATATATATATATATATATATATATATATATATATATATATATATACACACACACACACACATACACACACATGTTATTATAAAAAGTAATTTTAGTTAGTAATGTAACAATAAATTAAATTAATACATTAATAGTAGTTTATAAAACAATAATCTATGCAAAATTTCTGGAATCTTCATTTATCAATATTCAATGAAAGTGTTATTTATCTTATATCTGTGATTTATTCATTGATCTATTAACTGCATATACTGTCCTTCAAGCACTCAAACAGCATTGCATAAGAAACAGGCAAGCCGCTGTGATAAATATAGGTACATAAGCTTGGGAGAACTTCTAAAATGTCAAATGAGAACTAAACTCTTTTATCCAAAAACAACAACAACAACAACAACAACAACAACAATGCATGAACAGAGGAATCACTAGTGAGTTCAGGTCTCAAGTTATCTCAGATGGTCTGAAAGAGTAAAACTATCTTTCAGATAATTTAAGTGTTGCATTCTTAGTTCCAAAAAAAACATCTACCATGGTGTATATGGTGCATCAGTGATCACTGCACAGGTAAGTGCAAACTGTATATATTGGATGGATGCATACTTCATTGATTTATTGATCCCATAGAGAACTTCAAGACAACCAGTAGCTGTTCCACATTGTGACAGAAAGGTAACCAAAAACTTGATAGCAAATTAAGATAAAAATATAAAAAGTAGATATATACTGTAAATGTAAAAATAAAACATTAATAAAACAGACAAAATAGGAAATAAAAATTATCTTATAGTGTGTAAAGTGATGGGAGTAGTGCAGTTAACCAGAGTACATTTTTTAAACCAGTCAAGTGGTGCAAAAATGAGCAGGTATGAAGGCAGCAGTGGAAATATGCAATAAATAGCTGTAGGCATAGGATGATTTTTTTTTGCTGTGCTGGGATGAGTACAACAGTGTGATGGCTTGTGGGACAAAAGACTTTCTGAATCAGGACTGGGACAACATTCTGCTGCTGAATGTGCTCCTCTACCTGATAATATCTAGAATACTTTTGACATGGAGGTGCATGATGACATTTTAAAAAGACATAACTCAGTTTCTGAATAACAGAAAAAAACAGTCAGGTATATAAATCAAGGTATTGATTCTAAATTGTTAAACACGGGTTGAAGACTGTCCTGTAAAAGCTAAAGACACAACAGAACCAAAACTAGATTGCAGAGTGCTACAAAGTTTGCCTATATATATATGTCCTTCCTAAAATATTGTGGATACAAGGAAATAAAGACATAATGCCTTTGGCGATACATAATTAGGTATGTTATATGGGAATTCTTGATGCTGTCACAATTATTGACTTTCTAAAAAAATGGTTTGTTTGGTTTTTTGGTTACATAGAAATATCTTCATTCAGAAGTTTACATTAAAAATAGTTTTGTGTTAATCAATCTATAAATATTTTCCCAGCTGAATAAAACAATAGTTAGAGCTTAATATGTAGGTCTGAATTTAAGTTTCAACTCACGACAGTGTTTTATCCATGCGACTGCCTGTGGAGCCAATGATCTCTCCAAGTGTGCAAAATGTCTGACCCAGGAAATCCTGACAGATTAAAGACAGGGACATTGAATAAATGAGTTTAGTAACATCACATAAATGTCTGGTGAAAAAAATCAACTAAATTAAACTAATTTAAACAAAATTTAGAAATTTAACCAGGTTTAAATATCTTAATTCTGGGATAATTTTATATATCATGGAAAGTCAAAGTATATTAACCATAAATTAACTATTTAAGATTCTGTAAATGAGCTAACAGCTACAAAATACATATTCTCAGTAAACATTAAATACCACTCTAAAATATTCAGAATTTTAAATACTAAATAACAATTATTAAATACTAAATAATTGTATTCTTGCTCATACAGTGAGTTAACATTTTGTGCAAAATAACATATCAATCTCACAGTATTTGCTTCATTTTTATTTTTGTAAATTCCAGTGGAATGTAGATTATTAATAACTAGACTGACATTTTAATTTCTGGTATTCTCATTCATTTCACATTAGTGTATCTGTGGTTGATTAACAGGTAATATAAACCAAAATATATAACAAAGTTTATTTTCTTTGCTTCCTTTAATTTAGTTTTTAATGAATTTGATGACTCAATTAAAACAGTCATTAACTCTAACTAAAGGCTTATGTTCAAACCCTGGGGGTGTCAGTATTGTAACAAACAGCAAAGGCTGAGATTGTAGAACTATACTTACTTTCTGTTCATCCATGCACAGGAAAAAGGTTTAAAGAGAATATAAAGAGGATATAAAAAATAGTCAGATACAGGATATTTCTGTCAATTCTAACAAATGCAAATACAAATAATAAATGCAAGTATGAAAAACAAACATAAACAGACTTACATGCTTAGATATGTTTGAACTTCTTGTGTCCACATTATATCTGTAATATAAAATAGCCCAAATTGAAAATAATACAAATTCACATTGGCAACAGCATTTACAGCATTTTTCTATTATATCAAGTAATGTTCACATGAAACATTTGCAGACCTTATTTTCAACAAGTTAATAATTAGCCTCAAGAAAGGTCTTACAGAGGCAATTTGGCAGTAATTACAGACTGAGAATAAAATAATACCCATTAGGATGAGTGCCATGGGAAATGAGAGTGAAATGGGTAGCAAGATTACACTTTTATTTGAATATGCTCCATTTTCCTCAAGGCCACAGGCGCCCTGAAGGAACTCCCCATGATCTAACATGAGCTCTTTCAAGGATTTGTTTTTGTTCATGTTAAAAACATGTAATATTTAGAATTGCTTAGTTCAAAATTCTAATTCCAATTTGAATTCTATTCAAATTCTACAAATCTGCTGTCACATTAGATGTACATAAAAATTTTAAATGGCATGTAATAAGCATTGAAGGACGTTATAGGACTGTTCACAAAACTAAATTACCGTTTTTAATACAGAACTTTCGGCATTGTTTAAAAGTGTGTGAGATGGCCCCTCAGACACAGGAAAAAGATGCCAATTTCACACTATAAGAAGAAAGGTTGAAATTCAACAGAGTACTGAACCTTCTTAATGTGAGGCAACAGCACTACCCACTACCCACTTATTTGACTTTCACCCCAACCCCTCCTTTTCCACTATGACTTCTCTTTTTAATAATGGGTACCCATAACCCATAACCAAGCGATGGTGAATTTATTTGTGCTGAAAGCATGTCTGAACTTGCACATTTGTCTAAACCTGCCCATCTTATGATTCCCAGATCTCCATGGGGCATTCCCATATCTGCTGGCAGGCAAGACCAGGCTTTGGATAATGTCTGCTTTTTAGCTACACCACAGTCACACATTCCGAGAGGGGCATGATGCCAGAGAAAAATTGGTTATTGTGTATATTGATGTATCATTCTATTTTCCAACTTCTGCTTGTTAATATTAAAGGTATTTTTAGTCGGAACTCAGGGCTTTCTTGCTGTGAGGAGGAAGTGCTAAAGCAAGGGCCACCATGCCACATTTTAAAATGTTTTTTAACACCTTTCATAATTCAGCTTATTACAGTGTTTTACAGTATAGCTATAGACTTTGTCATTAGTTTTCATAAAGCAAGCTTATTCATCATTAGTAAGGTAGTACTGTCCTGCGAACTTAAAATCATTTAGAACCAAATTGTTTATCCTTATGGAGTTCGAACATCATCAGTCACTTCTTTGACATGCTTACACAAAATTTAGTTATGGAAATTTGCTTATATTGAGGTCATGTTTTATTGTAACTCTGCAGAGGTTATTCATAGCAAGTCATTTAAAAAAATTTCTAATCATAATGATACAAGAGTGAAATCCCACTCATGCTTACCTGTGACAAACGTGGGTTAATTACCTAATTAGCAGTAAGATGTTGCTATGCAATTTGGGCATGGCAGGAGGACAGTATTCATACATATATTCATATATTTGAGCATAAAAGTAAACATGCTGGGCATTTCAGTATTTCCTTTGAAATTAAATAAAATTTTTTGATTCTAGTAGTCTTTTGCATCTTTGTTGAACTTCTCTGCTGCACAACTTCCAGCTTTATATATTTGTATGTATGTATGTATGTATGTATGTATGTATGTATGTATGTATGTATGTATATAGGCAGCATGGTGGCTTAGTGGTCTCCTCTCAGCTCTAGGGATTCCCGGTTCGAATCCCCATCTGGGTTGAGTTTCCATGTTCCGTGTCCGTGTGGGGTTCTCCGGTTTCCTCCCACAGTCCAAAAATATGGTTCAAGTCAATTGAGTTCTCCAAATTGCCCCATATAGAGTTTGTATGTGTCTGTGTGAGTGTGTGCCCAGCGATAGATCGGCGCCCTGTCCTGGGTGTATCTGCCCAGCGCCCGAAACGTTCTCCCCCAAGATTCAGGCTTTATAAACTCTACAGATATATATGAGAAACCCGGTGGTCTCTTTGATTTGGCTGTGTGATTACACATGTGAAAGCTCCTGCAGTCTAAAAAGCAGTGAAAAGTATGACAGGCCTAGATCCCAATGGGAAATTATGGATATGGATGAATACGTGCATAGCTAAAGGCCTAGACAGGCATGCCCAATGTGCAAGCTTCATCTGTTCAGTCAGTTGGGTATGAAGATGACCCAACATTTTTGTATGTTTTTTTTATTACATTTTTGAAGACTTAACAACTTATAATACAGTAGTACAATCTGTAATACATTTTTGCTAAACCTTTTAAACTATAAACAGAAAGCCAAACATTATACCAATATACATGCATACATAAAGCTTTGTGAAAATCTGAATCATGAATCCACATGTTTTTTTTGGATTATTAATATTTGAAAAAATATAACAGGGTTTGTATTAAAATGTGCCAACTTTTTCATTCAATTAAGATAACTCTTTAAAGTGCTCAGTGAAGCTTTTCAAAACTGTGATTGTAAGAAAATAACAGCCTGAGGAAGCCCACCACAAGAACTGCTGAAACAGTTTGCAGATGAATGATAAGCTGCTATAATTGACCATTTTTACACAACAAAGAATATAGATACACATACCTTATCAACATTCCATCAATATAAAACTGCATCTAATTAGTAGCTACTGTATCAACAATGTTTCAAACCAACGCATTTCTAGCCTTGGTTAAACCAACAATTGTTATTAAATGTTATTACTTTCACTTGTAAAACTCTAAACATTAAATATTTTATTTTATATGAATAAATACCATATTATTTATGTATACAAATACTTCTAAATAAAATAATTATACATGTAATTATGGAAATGCTGTCATTTTAAAACAGAAAATGTTAGATTTGCTTTACCATCTTCTCTTCTGCATTCACATCCTGAATATGGGCATTGACGTTCTCCATCCCATGAGTACTAACACCGGCACACCCTTTACCTTAATTAGTCGCTCTTCTCGCTCCTCCATTTACTGACCTCTCCATAGGCTCCCTCTCTCACGCTCATATAACTGTGCCACCTCCAGTGGTTTGCATCGAATTTGAGCCTTTTTTTGTATTTCTTTTTCTTGGCACAGTATTTGTTTTTACTCTGTGTAGTATCATCTATTAAAAACTGCTTCTCTATATACCTGCTTGTTAACATCATTTCACTTTATTGACTCTGACATTATGGCAAGGAATAGACATGTTTTAGGGATTAATCCCATCCCGCCCTAAAAACTGTAATAACTTACATTTAAGAAGATATTTTCAAGGATCAAAGCACAGATTAACATAATAATAAAAAAAACTAGATCAAATTAAACAAATCTACGAGTGGCAGGCATGACTTTAAAAAAAAGCAATAAGAAGAACAATAATAGAAATAAAAAAAATAGAAAAAATAGAAGCACAAAGCTGCCTAAATCAGAAATGTTATTACATCTTTCCAAGCACACATTACTATAATACAGCTGTAATGTAGTATCATATGAATTTTTCACTTTTTTATCCTAAACAGGGTCATGGGAGACTGGGGTCCATCCAAGTACTCATAGAGTAAAAGTAAAAAAAGATTTTAAAAAAGCATAATGACACATTCACATTTATTTCTTGCAATTGCTAAAAAACTTTTTTAATGTTTATTTACTATAATTATGCCCCAAATGATATTTAAAAACTTTAAAAGTTGATAGTTGGGTTATATAAAAGGTAAGCTAGAAGTCAATGTCTCTTATATTCTAATTTAAGTATTTCTTTTAGTTTTCAATCAGATTTAACATATATATATGACTTGCACATTGCACACTTGCACAGAGAATACAATCAAGTTTAGAATATAGAACAGTGGGGGCATATTTTTCAGTTCTGGCTGGGAAACATAGTGAAGCCTTTGTTTAATTTAGACTGTATTACTGAAAACACTCTTATCCAGTCTAGCAAGGAGATACATTATTAATTTGCAATGAGTTTAGAGCAGTGCTTCTAGAATCCTAACATTTACATAACTTAGGGATCAGTTTCATTAAGTCCTTTCAAATCCCTTCATTAGCCAGCCACAGTATTCACTTCATTCACTTTATTTGTTGCACTGCACTTTTTGGTATCTTTAGCAAGATTATACATTTATATCCTATAGCCAGGTCAAAATACACATTAAAGTTTAGTCACCTGGTAATATTATAAACTTGCTTTCACAAACTCAGAATTTACTTAGGATTATTTTAACTATACTATAATAAATATGAAATGTATTTATATCAAGCACAGAACATAGCATCCACTATAGTTTGTAATCTATATGCTATATATAAAAGTGATAAAATAGACAATACATGTAGAAAAGTGAATGGTACTGTGACTGACAGTTGAATATATATATATATATATATATATATATATATATATATATATATATATATATATACACATTTTTTTTTTTTTTTTTTTTTTAAGATAAAAAAATTGCTTTTCAGACACATTTATTTATCATGTCTTCACAGTAGGACTGCTTGCTAATCTATGCAAATCTCAGCATGCAAGCTGTGCATTTTAATTGCAATCAAATGACTAGTAATGGCATACCTGTATTACGCCTGTATTGGCTTACACAGGCAGATAAGAATGCTAAGAATAACATTTGTAAATGCCACATATTAATCTCCTCTCTTTTTGGTGTTCAGGTTAAAATCTCTGAATATTAACATTCAGGGCTATGCACTGATATTTTTTCACATCTCTAAATCTCTTGAATGTAAATGTTTGCTAAAATGAATGGAATAAATTAGATTCTGTAGGCTTGTTATGGAAATAACACTTCTTTTTGCAGAACAGACTCATCCCTATCAAGTAGTTTAAAAGCAATTTCACACAAAATGGGTAAATAACATCATCATTATATAAAAAGTCTCCCAAAAAGACATTTAAGGTTTACATTTTAGGGTCATTGCAGATATGATGACTATATAATAATTCCAGGCTTTTTTTGTGATCTTTTATACAGCACAGACCATTTCTAAAAAAAATTCTGTGGATTTAGTATGCTATATGCCTGTTAGGATTCCAAATTAAGGATAACTGTGAAACAGCATCTGTTGAGGAAAAAAATTATGTGACCACCCTAGATGGGGTTCAGAGTAAATTAAGATGAGAAATATCCAGATGAAATAACAACATAGTAAATGTAACCATGCTATAAACTAGTCACTGGATCAAGAACCTTAATATCTGTCTTAAGCCAATACCTTTTTTAATTCTTTTTCATAAATGTGAAATTTTAGGTGAATTTGTGTAGACATTGTTGAGCTCAGCTCTTAAAATGATGTTTATGCTTCCCTTTAATTCATATTCTTATTATATAATAAATTATGTAAATCTATTTCAACATTGCTCTTCTAATCCACAAAGTAAATACCCACTTAGACAGAGCTTAAATAGAGCAGGTTGGTGATTAAATGTTTTTTTCTCTGATATACGTTTCTGAAAACACACTAGATTTACTTTATGCCCTCTGGGTACCCAGTATCAATAATTCAGCCCTTTAATGATTTTTTCACTGGGGATTAGCTTAGCTTCAACAGTACGCCATGGGTGCTCACCAAACACAATGACTCAGCAGTAACCACCAGTCAAGACATGATTTTATACTACCTCCTAAATTCACTGTGCCTCACATAGGATCACACAAGCTTCTGCCTCCTTAAGAAATTAGTCTTAGGTGAATTAGTCAATGTGGTAGCTGCTGTCTGTTTGTATAAGGAGGGGGTTAGCGTGAAATGGTGGGACACATTGAGAATCGAATTAACATTGCCATTAATGATGGTTTTTAACTTTTTAAAGAGAGGTGAATGCTTATTTTATACATTACTACAATTATCTCATCTTTACCCAACATTATAATATGTTTAGCTTTTCTGTTGAATGGATTTCTTTTACAGGTATCACATTCTTAATTTGTATTTAATTTATTAAAGTAGACATAGACATGGTAGACAGCCAAGATATCAACTAGATGTAGCAGGTAATCATAATATTTAAACTGGATCTATAGGCCAGCTTGAACAAAAGACGAGTGATGAGACAGGTCTGTTTCTAAGAATACTGAGGTAAAATGACAGAAAAGTTGGGTGATGTGTCCATAGATACAGACAGATGGTGTTTGCGTTAATTTAGGGAACAATCAAGTCCCGATCCATGTGAATGATCTGAGCATGGGTTTGTTGCCTGTTCCAGCTGATCTACCCTGAGCACTCCTTCAGTCCCCCACTGAGGACATCGATCCCCTCCTGAGGGTGCCCAGTGATACAGAAACTGACAGAAAGAAAGAGGAGGAGTGTGAAGGGTAGAGCTATTTCAAAGTTAGCCTTTTAATATCAAGTATGATATATAATCTTTACTCATCACTCTTCAGTTGAGTGAGTAACCACATTATAACAGAAATTTCCACAAGATTAATCTCTCATAAACAGCAGTTGCTACAATTACTATAATACCTTATAAATCGGTTGCCACAACTATAAAAATCCTTAATAAAAAATGGTTTCGTTATGAACAAATGATAAAGCATACATGCAACATCTATTATATCCCTCCAAAACAACAGGAAGGAATCTTAAGTCTTAAATTGTCACTAATATAACAAGAAAAAACTGTTATCCTTGATTCCTAAAGGATTAAAAAGACAACGATACACAACAGTAAACATGCCTCTGTCCCAGTTGTTATGTGAGTGTGTGTTTAGATATCAATTACTACATTACTTAATTTAACATAAATACATATAACAAATTTCATTAATGAAAACACAGAAAACTCTTTCTTCATTCCTTTGTTTGTAAAAAAAAAAAAACGCTAAGTTAAAAACCTTCAAATATTGGTTTACATTGCATATTTATTGTATTTTTAGTAATTTTAAATGTTTACATAATAGATTTATTACTTACACATCAAACCGAAGATTTTGTTTCTCCTCAAAGAAGAAGTCCAGAACAAATTTCCTCACAAAGTCTGGATTTAGTGTGTTTTCAATAACTTCTGTTCTTCCATACTGAAAATAATAATAGGATAATGTTTTACATTTTATACAAACTTTTAAGTTCTGAACTTTGTTGATTTGAGCCTCAAACGCTTATTCCCATTAGCCACTGGGCTTCTTCCTTCTTAAAAAACAGTGATGAGCTATTGATTGTCTGCTGCACCTGAGAACAACTAAACCCTCTACTGCTTCAGAGCTGCTCTTTCAGACTTGCTGTCTGACAATCTTAAGCTCAGCTCTACAGAGGCAGCTGTATTCTGGGAAACCCTTCACTGAAGCTGTCAGGTTTTTTTTCACCTACTACTTTTTACTAAAAGTGTTAGAAATATTTACTAAATATTGATTTTTCATTTTATCCAGTCTTCTTTAAGTTTTGTTAAAACTGTCCAAAAGCTTTTACAGTAAGTATATAAGTAAGGCTATAGACAGCTAGTCATTTTAACAATATACATATATTAAGTGATATTGTGGAAAAAAAACTTTAATTAAACCTTTTTAATTCCACAGTAAACAATTATTTACTTTTATTTTATCACAAAATGACTAAATGCCTAAAGTAATAATTTAATGTGGGAAGAACTTGACACAAATAAAATATTTCCTGTCCATCTTAAGACTGTAGTATCAAATACCACAGGCTTTAAAAACTTTAAAAGAATTTGAAAGAATTCAGCTCCTTCCTAATATCGATTTACTTATTAAATAAAAAAAATAATTTTTTGAATTAAAGCAGTATTTTGCCCTAAACACCATATCATACAGTATTTTCTTGTCTGCCAACCCCGATACTAAGCTCTTCAACACCCCCTGAGAACCATTAGCAGGCTTTCTTTTATTGCAGCTACCTCTGAAAAACTGTTCTACCTCAGCTGGGAAATAAAACTACAATCCTTTTACTCATAAGAGTTAATGTTAATATTGACAGGCCTTTAATTTATGTGAAATGAACAGGTCAGTGTAAAAGGATTAAAACTAAGTGCATGTGAGTCTAACTTGATATTTGGTGTAAGTACAATAACTAGTGATCTGTACCTTTCTGTTTTCTATTGGTATTGGGCAGTTTGTCAGGTCTTATCAACAACAAATATGACATTTGCTGATGTTGGTGACTGATGTTTTTGTCACAAAAATGTTTTTTTTTCACTGTCAGACTCTACTGAGGATTGTTACTTGTCCTAATAATGGACTAATAAAAATTGAAAATGCATCTTGATTAAAAAAATTAAGTACTTTTTCTTTACTTAAACATCAAAAGCACAGTAGTTCCCATATATTTGTACAAATCCTTTTATACACTCGCTTTTTTAAAGTGCTGAGAACAACCAAAATGTAAAATCAATTAACCGAATCTTTTAGTCCTAATTAATGCACACAAATACAAAGAACAGAGGGTCTTATTTGGGTCTTGCAGTGTGATGCACAAATAATGACAGGCTCACAAAACACTGCAAAAAGAATTTTGTGCAAATTTTTTGCAACTATCTTTTGTTTAAGTCAAGTTAACTGACCAACTTTATTTTACTTGAATGTACATAGTTCCAAACAAAGTCTGAAAATGTCATTAGATTAAAAACAGAAAACACAGACACATTTTGTAATACATTTACAGACAAATTTTGTAATAGTGAAATAAAATAGTTAAACAGTTAAAACACATTATTATTAAGACAGCAAAAACTTTTTTTATTTGGGGAATGATTTTCTTCTGTGGTAACATAGAATGTCTCATGGTCTTACTCTAAATGTATTATTCCGACCAATGCCAGTCTAAGTAATTAAGTAGACAAGTAGAGTCAAGACCAAGCAAAATATATTTCAGTTCAATGTAAGTGAAGATATGGTCCTGAGAATACTACAACTCTGAATCATACTTAACCCAAATATAAAATTAATAATAATAATAATAATAATAATAATAATAATAATAATATAGGCGGCACGGTGGCTTAGTGGTTAGCACGTTCGCCTCTCAGCGCTAGGGATTCCCGGTTCGAATCCCCATCTGGGTGGAGTTTCCATGTTCTCCCCGTGTCTGCGTGGGTTTCCTCCGGGTTCTCCGGTTTCCTCCCACAGTCCAAAAACATGGATCAAGTTAATTGAGTTCTCAAAAATTGCCCCGTTTAGAGTGTGTCTGTGTGCGTGAGTGTGTGCCCAGCGATGGATTGGCGCCCTGTCCTGGGTCTATCTGCCCAGCGCCCGAGATGTTCTCCCCTGGATGGGCATGGGGAACCCCACCGCGACCCTAATAGAGGATAAGCGGGAGATAATGAATGAATGAATGAAATAATAATAATAATAAATTCAAACTTCCAGATTGTTATGATATTACTTTTCAGATTATCGAAGATCATGAGATACAGAATAAAGTACAGAATCAGAAATGATCATTTATGCATTAATTTATTAATTACTTCAAATTATTCATTATGTTTATACATGCAATCAGATTGTGAATGAGAACATATGGGGCAAAAATCTCTAAATGCATTTGTGCACACACAAATATTCATCTTTCTTTCCTAACACATACAGGCATACACTTACCATATTATACCCTGATGGTTTGAAGAAGGGAAAACACAGGGCTAAAACATATGGGGCAGTCTAAGCTCTATTCTATTTTGCCAGCCACACAGTGTAGGAGGGGACTGGCAGCCCATTTAACTGGCAGCAATGTGAAATTTTTCTATTTCATTCAAAGCATTTCAGTAAAGTCTATAAATATGGATTGTTGTTATGAAAATTATTAGTTATGTCTGAGATTTTTCTACTTTGGTTCTCAAATCCACATCACAAAACAGACTAATCTGAGACTTTATCTTATTTGAACTGATCAGTATTCAGTATTTAGTAATTCTTGATAAGTGATTAAATGTTTCATGTTAAACAGTGACTGTAAATGTTTAAAACAGGGAGAGTGTTCCTAAACTAATGTACTACATGTGACATACAGACTGGAACAGCCATAATGTATGCATCACTACAGGAAGTCTTTGATTGTGACATATGGCACAAATTAAACTCCAATATGTATGAGTGCAAGCATGAGAGATTCCACAGTATCACAATATTTAGCTAATTGTTAGTTAAAAGAAACATTTCACTTAAACATTTTACTCCTTAAAATAAGGTTTTACACCCAAATGACAAAAACACAGACTCACCTCTCTCCATTCTTTTGTACCAATGCCTTGTACGTACAACACGACAACTGTAAGAAATGGAGAGAGAGAATATAAGCTTTATGAGCTCAGAAGGTAGTGAGTGAAATCAAATTTCATAGCATATTAAGCATAGTGCAAATAAGCAAGGATATCTTTAGAAAAAAAGATAGATGTGACCTTTTAAACTGTATTCCTCCTTTGTAAGAGTCAACACAATTAAATAGAAAATGTTGAGAGTAGAGAAAGCTGCAGAGATTTTCTCTTCAGTGATATGTTTACACATAATCTATGAAAAGTGCTTCTGTGATGACATACATGACATATAAAATTTTTATTACACACACACACACACACACTTGGTAATGTGTGTGTTTAATAAAAAAACTTTTTTTCCATCCTTTTTCACTATGCAAACTTAAAGCTACATCAAAGCTGGTGGCAAGTCCAGAGAGAACACAATCAGCATAATGCCAACTCTGTGAGACCTAACCAAGCATAAATGCTATGGCTCATGGTCCCACTACTCTCCTCAGTCACTTCAAAAGAAATTATAAACAGGTCCATGGTAAATTAATAAATACTGAGATGGATGCAGGGAGAAATCAGGGCAGGAGGACAGAGAAACGAGAATGGTTGTCCATTAATTTTATAGTGTGGCAAGCGAGTCCTGGAAAATTTTAAAAGATAAGACTGTGAAAGGAGAGTGGCTTTGTGAAAAAAGAATACATTTACTGTTTATGAAATCAGAAACGGTACATTCTTATACTTATGATAAGAGTGGGACAATGATAATATCTTGTATCAAAGCAAAAGCATTACTGCTTTTTTTTACCTAAATGAAGCTGTCTTTATTTAAATTAACAAATCACTTTTTTTGTTTTATTGTTTTGCGTAGTTTCCTTAATATCTCATGAATGCCATATTAACCTTTATAATAACCTATAATATCCATGATTGCTAGACATTAAAACCCCCGTTTGTCTACAAAAGACCAATGGAAACATTTAGTAGACTGCTAATTACTGACTTTCATAAATGATTCATTGGTTATGGCAGGACTTTTCTTTTATTCTCATAACAAAAAATTGGGGGAGGGGTGTAAAAATAGATGCTTCTACAGCAGTATAATGATCCTAAATACTTCTCAGTATCCACAATGTGCAATTACAAATGCATGCCATAGCCTTCACAGTTCCCAAACTTATTATTCAAACTCTGGGAATATACTCAAAAAACATCAGTGTACAAAATATAAATCAGTCTCTGTTACTGTAGAGGGTACCCAGTTGGGAAAAATAATCTGAAACTAAATATAAATGTGCCACCTTTAATTTGATGCCTTTTAAAAGGTTATCATTTTACTGACTTATTATTATTATTATTATTATTATTATTATTATTATTATTATTATTATTATTATTATTATTATTATTATTGTATTACATGTATTTTGATCAGGGATTCACTGTATACCTTAACTTTTTATTCCAAAGCCGAATGTCTGTAATAAAAACATGGAAGGCCAAGAATATAGATTAAAATGCAAGCATTTTTTTTTACTTTAGCTATACTGTTTATCTCATGAGGAAACCACATGAAGAAAAAGAGTGAGAGAAATGAGACACAGGACAGCAAGAGATGAAAGAGAAGCACACTCACATGGTTTCCCCTTTACACTCAGTATGATCAGGGTTTGAAGTGCAGGACATCCTCTCTGGCCGATCATTACCACCTCCCACATGCCCACTAATATACTCACATACACAAACACTTAAAACACGACCTCACCGATTAACCCACAGTACACCCTAGCATCTTTGAGTGCATTTGGTAGTATTAGTTGTCATTTTGATAATAAATACATGAATAAACCTGTTTAATCTGAGCTTTTGGCTTTAAAGTCTATCAACCTTTGTCATTTCAATACAAATGTTACTGTGCACACATGTATTTTATTCAATAATGTGTCTCAAAAGCTTAACTGTAAATATAGCTAGAACACTTAACACCTGCAAAGGGCCAATGTGTAACCAGTTATGGTTTGTGTGTTTGATGATCAGTGCATGTTTAACATTAATAAAAGCAGATGTGTATTCATGGAGCAGAAGAAATAGGTTTACTTTTTTAAGCATTTTAATTAGCGGTATAGGAAAAACCTATTAATACAAATAAACTAGCCTGTTTCCAAAATTTGGTAAAGTTCTAATTTGTACAAATATTTTCTGTAATACCTACATCACAGCAGTCTGTGACTTTATAAAATATTTAAAATAAAGTTGTTAAAACACACAACAACTTTGGAATTTGGATTATGTCTACAAAGATAACAAAAAGACTGACCACTGACCACAAATTTAACCATGTACTTTCCAGATCAGACTCTGCATTAATGTAGCATGTTTCTTTAAATCCCAGTCTACAAAATGTCTGTGGTACTATAACACATATTAAGTTATCTATGTACACCATACCATGACACATGCTAAATTTAGCATGTTACTTTTAACATTTTGTATTGTAAATTTATTTTTTCAATAAGATAAACTAATCATAATCTAACCACAGAAATAATCAGTAACAAAAATGTTAAAAATAAAATTCTCAAATTCTTATCTTTATTTTTTAATCACTTTTTTTATGTACAATCAATACAACATTTGAAAACGTTTCAGAATCTTATCGCTATTGTACCCATGAAGCATTGAATTAAGAATTAAAAACACTATTAATGTAATTAAAATAAATTATTAATGTAATTAAAATAAATTAAATAAATAAAATTACTTAAACATGTAATAATTCAAAAAGAAATTTTCAGGGAATAATGTGGTTCATGCATAAATAAAGTTTCATAAGATGTTAATATCCAGTTACATTCAGCCCAGAGATGCAACTCATTTCAGCTTACTCACATTTCAGCAGGTGCCTAACACAGCAACTCAAATCTCACTAAACAAAAGAGACTTGAAAATATCACTTCTGACCCAAAACAACATTCATGTACATTTAGACACTAAAAATCATTCAATCAACCAAAAACAAATAAGAAATCTCATTATACAATAGTTTATCAATAGCCAATTCAATATGTAATAAATAAATATAATTCACAATTTATAAACCTGTGTACCATTATGTGACCACAAATTGACGCTAACAGTCTTCATAAAATTTGTTTACATGAGTGATGTAAATGCTTGTAAGTGAGTAAAATGTTTAATTGTCATTTAGACAAGCCATGCACATAATTCACACATTTTATCCATGGGCAACAGAAACAGTTACATGCTTATGTGCACCACTTCTTAATACAGCATGTAGCTTTCGAGTAAGGTACGAAATAAGACAAGTCTTAATATTTCAGGCCCATTGAGTTTCAATAATAATTTTTGGTCAAAGACAAAAAAGACTGTAAAAATAGAACCCTATAATTGCATTAGCATTAATAACATTAATAAGAATTACAGAAGAGTAGGAGGTTGTGTAAGGTTGTTCGAAAAAAGTGTTCACACAGAAACTCTGATGAAAGAGCAAGACTAATTGGGCTCCTATCTGCCCAAGTGAAGAGAGCTTTAATTACTTTTGTATCAGTGGAGACGCCAAGAGTCTCAGGGCACTAAAGCTTCTTTGCACAGTATAATAACTGAAGAAAGCACACACATATCCTCAGTGCCAGCATTCCACTCATTTCACAGCGTGTCGCTAAGGCCACACAGCGCTGAAGCATTCTTAAACACTTCTTCATTATAGAAAAACATCATCCACTTACATACAATGATTAACTGACCACCCACTCAATAAAGAGCCACAAAAATACATTTTTTCTCTCAGGAGATTAAAAAACTTATTTTATTTAGTAGCAACATTATACAGTTATGTTTTAATTCTAAAATATTGTATAGTTTTGGACTTTGGTAAAACAAAGTAAAGGTTCTGGAGATTACATTTAGCACTTGCAAAAATCTTTTTATTATATCGCTAGATAACTGATGGAAAGTGACACCTTTTTATATTCACATCTTCATAACTTTCATCTTCATTTCCAGCTTAGTGTTTTTGTAAAGAGGTTTTTTTAATGCACTGTCAAACATTTAGTCCTTGAAAAATGTGGTGACATAACTTATTCACTTTAAAACAAACCCTGGCTCTTCTACTGATTAAATAAATCAAAATACTGATTGAATGCTATTCATCAGGTTATAATTCAGGTGTCAAACCTTCATTTGAAATGACCTATCTTTCCTTCAAGGTTAGATAGCTGTGAGATGTAGGAAACTTTGGTAATAACATCTCAAAGTAATTGGGTGTAATACCTGTCATTCCCAGCCAGGCATTTGTAATGTCTAAAAGCTTTTGGATAAAGTGTCTATTCACAATGCCTGTTTCAGTGATATGGTTTATAGTTGATATAGATAGAGATGAAGTTTTTGAAGACTTCAGAATTTTTTGCCATTCCTGCATAAATCTTTACCAAAGAACCCCATCAGATCCGGATACATAAAAGCAAAATAACCAAAGCAAACAAATGACATAAAAAATATGTAGCTTAGTTCATTTCATAATATTACATGTGTGATGTGCAAAAGTATGCAAACCTTGAAAAAACAAGTATGTGTCAAAATTGAATCAGTCTAGTCATAAGTCTTATTTCAGTGGAGGAGTTGTGAAAGAAAAGCAAAGCAACCATAGATTTTTTTCAACAAGTGAAAAGGCAGAATAATTTATACTGAAAAAAGACACACTTAATTCTTAATAAGTCACTCCGGAGCACGTTGAAGTTGAAGAGAACAAATAAAAATATGTAGTTTTACCAGTTTTACTTACTTTTAAGAAGTAAAAAAACTAATTAATGCTTTCATAGCATCATGATTAAAATACTACACTTCTGACGAGTTGTCCTAAAAAATAACTGCATGAAAATCAGTTTGATCAAAATACTACAGCTTTTTACTTAATGGTTCAAGTACATTAAATCAGTTTTTAATTAATTCCTAGGACATTTTACATTATTTAGTTAAATGTATTTCCATTGAATAAAGTAGAACTAGAGATTTTAACAAGGTCACTGCTGGGGGAAAGGGATTCTGCTATTGGGCTTTAAAATAACCTTCCTGCTTTCATTTAAAGATAATTACAGAATTACTACAAAATTTGGTGGGCTGCACAGTGGATTACTGGTTAGCCCACCTATCCATCATCTGGGTGGAGTACATATTTAATTCAACGTTTCTGTTGGGTGAAATTCAACGTTTCTGTTGGGTATACACAGTACATATATTTGGTTTGTTGTTTCTGGGTTTCTTTTATTGTGGTAGTTTGTTCATCCGCTACTTGTTTAAGGTTTATTCTTATGTTAACATGTTTTGTGACAATGATGGATTGTACTAAGTGCTATATACATTAATTTAAATAGCTGTTTTTTTTTTTTCACAGCCATGGATTGGCGCCCTGTCCTGGGTCTATCTGCCCAGCGCTCGAAACGTTCTCCCCTGGATGGACATGGGGAACCCCACCTCGACCCTAATAGAGGACAAAGCAGGAGATAATTAATGAATGATTTCAAATAATTTCAAAATTTCAGAAAAGTTTAATTTGATGTTGAAGTCTTATACTGTGCAGTGAGGCCAAAAAACTGCTTTTAACCCCTGATGTGGTTGATGACTGATGATGTATTGTGGGTCTATTAGTTTGTTTTGCTTTGCTGTTTTTGTACCTATTGTTAAAGAACTGCATCTGATTATTTTACACATTCGGTTCCAATATAGCACATATTACTGTTAACATTTTGTATGGTCAGCTCAGACACAAAACTTACATATCTAACCCATCCTAATGACAATTGTTCATATTCATTTTTATTTAAATACTTATTTTCAAATATAGTTTTTTGTATCTTTTGCATTTAAGTTTGTGGAAAAATAAGCACTTTTATAAATCAGTGAAAGCGTTAAGCTCATATTCACCACTGAGATTAGCAATAGGTTAATTGACTTTTGACCTATTTGGGGTGATTACCCTTTTTGAAAAATGAAAGCCAGGCTTTAGCACCGCTTGCAACCCTAATTAGGATGAATCACAAAGGTAGCCTATTACTTTAAATTTTTAGCCTTTCTTCTTGTGGTAGCGTTGGTGGCTACAGTTAGGCCACAAATTCTATCCAGTTAAGGTCAAGACACTACAACTGGTCACACTATTAAATTAATCATGTGAACTTTGGAGAAATGGTTAGAATTAGAATTTAGAATAAGGTATGAATATGCAAAAATATAAAATTTTATGTAAACATCATTATATAAACTCAAGATATGAATAGCCCTTAATTGAATTTATAATTATAATTCTATGTAACGAGTAGAATTCTCTGTGGTTAAATGTTGGAGGCAAATGTTTTCAATATGTTGAGCTCTGTGTGAGGTTAATTGGCTGTTCTAATAATTTGAACATAGTCTTTCTCTTTTTACTCTTTTTTTTTAACATTTACTCTTTCTCTCAAACACAAACACGCACACACAGTTTTTATGCAATATGAGGATTTACACTAAGCATAACCATACAACATGATTTCACTTTAAAGCTGAATGATGATTACATGTGAGTGTGTAAACAGGTGTTGTTTTCCACAATGTTATTTATATCTGAACACAACAAGGTTTCACAGTTAATGAATCATTGACCTGAAGGAATAGATAAATACACTGCAATTAATCAGCTCTTAAAGTCACTAATGAAATTAATTGCATTAATGCTTACCGATAAGCTAAAATACTGTTTAAAAGCTTTTGGTAATTGCATAAAGCAGTGTCTGAAAAAAACTCACTAACCTGGATCTGATTTAGAAAAAGTATCCATGTCCAGTAGATTTCTGTGGGAAAAAAAAATAATTAAATCCATTATCCATTAAAATAAGTAAATCCATTAGAGACACAATATTCATTATTTACTGATATTATTCTGATTTTATCATACCATATAGAAACGTATCATCTAAATTATATTGTCAACATTATATTCTCATGGTCTCTCCATTTTTAAAACTGTTTAGGAGAGCAAATGCATTACCAGCCGCAAATTCCCAAATTATTTACCTATTACTGGGTAAAAAATAGTACAAAATGCCAGTCCAAATACAACTTAAATAAAAGTATAGGGTCACAGGTCCAGTAAAGAATAAAGAAAGAACTGATTACTAAATATCAATGTAGTTCTTACAGAACAAGTACTATTTCAGTGGAGAGAATTATTTACCAACATTTCCCAATACAGTTGGAATAATTACAGATTTTTTTGGCATAATATCTTTTTTGTTGTTGGGGAGTGGGTGTTAGTAATAATTACAGTTTTTTATGCATAATAAATGCAATAAAAAGTTGTATTGTTAATTCTCATGAGTTTTTGAATCAATAATCATAAGGGGTACTCTGGTATCTGGTATCATGCATGCACACAGATTTTGAGAGGTCCTTGAAGAATGAGCATGAGAGACTCATTAAATCTAGCAGTATTTGCAGTCGGCCTCCATGAGCTATCAATACTTCAATTCTTATGGATAATTTCATGTCCTAAATATCAACGTCTACAATGTCAAATGGCTACATCATAAAGCTACAATAGCAGAAGTAGATAATAGCAAATGACTATGAGTAATTAAACATGCCTATACTACACAATGACAATGAAAGCTAAAATCTAATCGATCAGAAATTGCCAAGTCAGTTAGAAGCAATATGATAGATATAAAAATAGAGCATATTTTTTGCCATATGTGAATAGAATACTGAAAAATGACACGATGGACATATAAGCAGGTTGTACTAAATATTGTCACGTTTCAAAAAATGCATAGATTTATTCTGGTGCTTCTCTGGGGAAAATGCTTGTTTCCTCATCTACAGGAGCAAAGAATTCCATCAGATTCCATCTTGAAGAGAGATTTACTTTCTCATCTACATCCTCATAGGGATTTAGTTCCAGTGGAAGCAGGTGAGCCAAGTATGATGAGAAACAAATACCCTGCCATCTAAATAAACATATAAAGATGCCTATCTCTCTCTATAGTTATATATATATATATATATATATATATATATATATATATATATATATATATATATATATATATA
>JAFMOD010000677.1:241597-297139 GCA_019802435.1 Corydoras maculifer
AGCGCTAGGGATTCCCGGTTCGAATCCCCATCTGGGTGGAGTTTCCATGTTCTCCCCGTGTCTGCGTGGGTTTCCTCCGGGTTCTCCGGTTTCTTCCCACAGTCCAAAAACATGGATCAAGTTAATTGAATTCTCAAAAATTGCCCAATTTAGAGTGTGTATGTGTGAGTGAGTGTGTGCCCAGCGATGGATTGGCGCCCTGTCCTGGGTCTATCTGCCCGGCGCCCGAGACGTTCTCCCCTGGATGGGCATGGGGAACCCCACCGCAACCCTAATAGAGGATAAGCGGAAGATAATGAATGAATGAATGTAACAAAGATGAAGCATAAAGGTAATTTTCATTCATTCATTATCTCCCGCTTTATCCTCTATTAGAGTCGTGGTGGGGTTCCCCATGCCCATCCAGGGGAGAACGTCTCGGGCGCCGGGCAGATAGACCCAGGACAGGGCGCCAATCCATCGCTGGGCACACACTCACTCACACTCTATATGGGGCAATTTGGAGAACTCAATTGACATTATCCATGTTTTTGAACTGTGGGTGAAAACCGGAAAACCCGGAGAAAACCCACGCGGACACGGGCA
Organism: Corydoras maculifer; assembly: GCA_019802435.1. NCBI lineage: Eukaryota > Metazoa > Chordata > Actinopteri > Siluriformes > Callichthyidae > Corydoras > Corydoras maculifer. Next base: position 242,183 of record JAFMOD010000677.1, read on the forward strand.
GAACATGGAAACTCCACCCAGATGGGGATTTAAACCAGGAATCCCTAGAGCTGAGAGGCGAACATGCTAGCCACTAAGCCACCGTGCCGCCCAATTAAAGGTAATTTTAAATTGAAAAATATATATGCTGTATGTTATTTTCTATAGTTATTTTCTAGTGGATGTCAAAGATGCACATAGTTCAGGTTAATTTATTTCAATTTTTATTTCCAATGGAAGAAGACAATCAGTTTACCATCACCCCAGGCCCGGTTGAAGAATAACAATAAAGAGTTTTAAAAAACAGCAAAACTGTACACAGATAATTCATGCCTTAGGCTTTAAGTGTCATTTAAGGACGTGTGCAGATAAGGCTTGCGCATCTCAAAATCAAATCCAGAAAAGGATTCCTGGTAAAAGCTCATTTTTAAATTAAAATAAGTCAGTGCATGATTTTGATGTGGAAAATAAAAGTTTAAATTCAGGGTCAAATTAGCATAAAAACTAAAATAATTAGGTGTGCAAAGTGCTTGACTCTTGTTGCAATCGTTTTAATACAGCACTCTCAATTTTATGTGTGTAAGAGAAACCCAGTAAGATGTGGTGACACCATGAATGATGTCAACTTGAATTTGGATGGCTAGTCCTAAAATTAACATTTTTTTTCATCGTCATTTGACTGAATAAATGTGAAAAAACAAATCATACCTGAAGCAAATTAATCAATTAAAAGCCCAAGGTCCACATTTACAAATTGCTCCCAGATTATTCAAAGTTTGTTAATCTGTAAACTGTAATTGACAAAGAAGAAATAAAATGTTAAAATGTAGACCCATTTAAACAGAAAGAAAGGCACAACACATGGTGGTCCTGAGTAAAAGAAAAAGGCCAATAAAACTATTTGGCATTAAGAACATATATCTTAAGTGCTGTTTTTAAAATCCATTTTCAATATGCGATCACAGCCAGATTCAGAGTAACACTAAGTCAGACACAATTAGTATCAACAAACCCAAAAAATAACGGCTGTTTAAGCACATATGAACTAAAATCCATTCTTTAAACCTTTATGCAATTTCAACCTTTAACCAGAGAATTAATCAAATTATGAAGGTTGAAACCAGACATGTGGTAATGAGTCCGCATGCTGAATCAGCATGGGGCTAATATATAATGTTTTAATGTGCAGTGTTATTATTGTGAAAGGTTCTGATACTAGATGGGTTTGCAAGTCGCCTAGCCCTCGCTGCCTAATTTTGAGTCTGAAAACAGTTACAAAACAAAATTGAGAAACATGGATTTAATCAAACAAAGTACTCAGTCTTAAGACAAGCAGAAGGCATCTTCATAAAATATATTTAGAAACACAGACTGTGGGGTCCACAGAAGTGTAAGAATTTGTTCGTGACTTTGTGTTATTACACCTACCAATACAACATGACGCAATCAACTCCATTTCATTTTTGTGTTTTTGTGATTTGGGTCATCCAAAATAAGTTTCTTTAAAATTTTAAAAAGATCACATTATTTAAAATGAAAAAATATAAACCAAGAGGTGCCTTAATGCTCATATTTAAAATAAGCAACCAAAAGAGAGGAAATAATAAAAAAAAATAAAAAGGTAGCCCCATGTTGTATATTTGGCACTGTTCCTTCACTCATAATGTCCCCAAAGGAGTGGTGTGCACAAAAACAAAGGAGGGTGGTAGAATATAAAAGTGGGCAGCACTAAAATGAAGGGTGAAGCTCTGGAACTCTTTTAAGACCATGTCTGAGTGAGCAATATAATATTTTGGGATTAATGAACTTAACAAGTGCTGCCAAATGAGCTGAATCTTTGGATGAATCAATAATGATATAAAGGCAAAACTTCAGTCAAAGCAAGTAGACTGGGAGATTTGGGAACAAGTTTCGAGTTGATTCATCTCTACCAGACCAAAAGGGTGGAATAACGGGCATAACTGAACGGATGGAGAAGTTGAGCTCAGACAATAGTGTTGGTGCCACGCAGACCGACACCCCGTGCAAACTGCTCCAGCAGACCAGAAATGGCTCCAGATGGACTGGGAGACGAGGACTTTAGCCCCACTGTGGAGCTGTATGCCGCCAGGAAGACCTCCCTCACCGCCTCCAGTCGAGCCTGCCTCTCGGATACAGATGCACACCTGCAGAGGGAGAAACAGCAGAGAGGACAAATAAGACTTAGGAATGAATAGAAGATTGAAAAGATGCCATGTCTGAATATCAAAGACAAACTCATTTCTATTATAGGATTTCTTTAGAGCTTTTAATATTGAAACAAAGAAGATGTATGAACATCTTGTAATTAACAAATAAAAGGGTGCATTTCGGCATAAACCTCATAGTCACTGTTCTATTCTACTGTGAGCAGAGATAAATGAATGTTATTTGCACAATGTACATGCACTGCTAAGGTGATGCACTCAATTTGCCTGGCTGACTGAGCAGCTAGTGAATCTTTCAATAGCACGAGAAAACAGGTGTTTTATATATGTATTTTATATCAACAAATGAGGGAGAAACAGAGAGACTCCTGCGTTTTTATAGTTTTTCTTCTGTTTCATCACTCCATTCTGTCAGACTACAAGAAAAGAAATGTGAATAGTTAATTCTCATCAGCTTCTTAAATTGGAAACATCATCACAACATAATTAAACAAACCCTCATACATCAGTGATAACAGCTCAGACAAAAGGAAAAAAAAAATACAAGAAAAATAGTACATGCCAACCAATTGTGTGTATTGAAGCAGCCCTCTCACTGGCTCAGCACTGTGCTGCAAGGCCAATAAAGCAAAAGGAAAAGGAAAGAGAAAAGGGAGGAAAATGCTCATAGCAGGAGAATAGGTGGGATAGAGGAAGCATGTGGGACTCACATGCGGCCACTGTGCCCCTCATCCTGGAAGCTGAACGGAAGTGGTGACTCTGCAGGGGGAAGAGTCCCATCGTGGATGCTCCCACAGCCTGAGACGATTTGCCAGCTACCATACTCTGTAGAGACAGAGGAGCCAGAACGAGCATACTCCATCATGGACCTGAGACAGAGATGAGCAGAGAGGAAGAAACAGAAAAATCCTCACTTGCAGTGACATTAGATTTATTCAGACATCACAAACAAGAGTTTTGTAAGGGGAGATCAAAAGTGAAAGAAGAAAACAATATACAAAAAGTGGAATGCAGCCATAAAGATAGAAACATAGGAGTTTATAGCATCAGCAGGACAGTGAGAACAGTGAAAGGGCTCCACATTGTGGCAAAGTCAAACTGGTAAAGATGAACATGGATTAATGTCCAATCAAATATTAGGATGAGCATGCAAGAAACACATAACTTTAATTAGCCGTCTGTTAACTGATTTTTGATTTCTGGGGTAACATTTTACAGATCAAATAACATTAAATTGAAAATTATTTCCAATCAAAGTAGCTCATGGAAGACAAATTACAAAGTTTTTAAACCAAATATCCTTTAAACAACTGACTAACATGGCAATACAGAGAAATAAAGTTAATTCTTAGCAGGAGCTGTCAAATACAAATTAATAAGTTAGAATTTAATCACAAAGTACATTTACAATCCTTTGTTTCATTAGTTATCTCTTTCAATTGTATATGTATACACTCCCAGTGGAGACACCACAAAGATGCACATAATAATTATTATTCTTATAGTAATAGTCACTATAATAACAACACCCAAGTGTTACGTTTGACCATAAAAGTCACAGAAAAAACACAATTCTAGGGCAGATACATAAGTAAGATATAATGATGTGACCTATAAAAGTAACAGAGAAAAATTACAATCAGAGACATGGCTGGTGTCTAGCTCCTGCATTGGAATGAACTTTGGAGGCCCCTGCTGGCTACCATCAGTGTTTACATCAATATTTGAATAAAAAAGAAAACTCACATTGCAGCCAATAGCCAGCACATACATTATTTGGATAGCACTAATATGAAAATATATGTATTCAAATATATATTATTTTAAGAATAACTTATCTTGCTAACTGCACCATACACCCAAGATAAATATTTTTATCTTGATGGTCAAAAAATCCTGGTACTAATTTAATTTAGTTTCTATTATTCTCAGAATGATGTAAACAAAGACAGTTCACATTTCATACTATTACACTGGATAACGGCATATTTTAAAAAAATAACCCATTCAACATGTAAAAGTAACCAAATGTTTATGTGAATTATTGTACAACTAAAACAGTAACAAATTATAAACACATATTTTGTAGTTCAGCAAACTGCTGTTCTGGTCTGATATTTGTAGACTGTAAACCTGTACTGACAACACCACTTTGAAGTACAAGTCATATTAAAACAAATACCTAATTATTCATTCATTATCTCCCGCTTTATTCTCTATTAGGGTCACGGTGGGGTTCCCCATGCCCATCCAAGGGAGAACGTCTTGGGCGCTGGGCAGATAGACCCAGGACGGGGCGCCAATCCATGGCTGGACACAAATACCTAATTACATTACCTTAAAACTAAGCATTACTATAGCTGAAGATTTATTTTCCTTATTCCTTTTATATTCTATGAATTCCTGAGGAAAATCTTAACCAATGTGAAATTAACTTTAACACACCTTTCAGCAAAAATATAGTCCTGTATAAACTCGAACAGCCTCATTTTTACATTTAGAGTTGGTATTGCCTAACTCATCCTTAATTAAACATGATCTACATTAATAACATGTCAGATTGATATTTATCGAAACTATTGAGCAGTGTCCACTTTAAAATGGGGACACAATGAAGCTGTAAAGAAAGAAAGGCTTTTTGGCAAAAGTGGCATCTAGAGTCATTTAATATAAAGCCTGGAAATAGTATAAATAATCTTAAATAATAAAAACGTCCAAGTTTTATACATAAAACAACAAAGTTAATATATCCTATATAACAGGATCTTTTGTAAACAAATCAGCGTTATCCTCCTCCTTTTTCTGAAAGAGGCCAGTGACAGGAATCATCCACCATGTAGTTTTTAAATAATAGACTATTAAAATTTTTTATATTAGTAGCTTGCAAATTAAAAGTTGTGTACCTCGTATCATATCAATTTGATTTGTAAACAAGACATTTCGAATTTTGGATGTTGGAGGAGTTGAAACTCTTTGGTCTGAGAAATAAATGTTTATTTAACTTTGTTAAATTTGTTCATTAACATGAGGTACATTAAGCATCATGTAAACTTTATTATTCAAGACTTCTCCCATTTTTTGTAAAAAAAAAAAAAAAAAAAAAGTGCAAAATATTTTAAGATAAATGTATCATGTAATGTTGATTAAAGGACATGTTGAATTTAGTCTGAATTGGAAGAAGTATATTGTATTAAGACAATTAAGTAATCAAGAATTAATTAATATGTATTAATTTACCTAGTTATTTACCTTTGCACCTAACTAATGGTTCTAGTAGCAGTCTAGTAGTCAGATTAGTTAACACACAAAGTTACAAACATACAGCTTTAGCAAACAGTCACAGGCTTGTGGTCTTATGACCTGAAGGTCCCGTTTCAATTCCCAGTCCCACCAGCAATATGGTTGAAGTGCCCTTGGGCAAGGCACCTAATCCCAATTGCTCCCCGGGTGCGGTATACAGGGCTGGCCAAAACTCTGTGTGTATATGTGTGTGTTTCAATGCAAGGATGGCTCCAATGTGGAAGATTAATTCCTGTGTGTATTTACTGTAAGGAAATAGATCACCATCACTCTCTAGCATTTGTTTTATAAAAATCTGACTGACCTTCGTCCTGGTACAGCCAAAGGGCTGCTGCCTGTGCGAATGAAGCTCTGTTCTGATTGGTTGGAGGAGGATGAACTTGAGGACTTTCCCTCTGAGAGCGGGTGAGGTAGTCGCTCCTCAAACGGCACTGGCCGGTTCCATAGTACAGTTTGAGGAGATGAGGTTTTCTTTCTTCTGTGAGGAACAAAACAAAGACACAAACCTTAAACAACCACAAAATGACTGAAGGTATACAACACAGACAGATAATCAGTGTGCCTCAAAACACAAAATGATGAAAACAAGAATTGATTAAACACAAAATTAGATTTGTTGATCAATAATTCTGGGATCTGTACCACTTTTTGCTGCATGAATAAACTATAGGATTTTTTTTCTCAAATGTTTTAAAACAAAATGTTAAAATAAACTGACATACATATTGTTGGTCTTATTGTGAGTTGGGAGCATTATTTTTTCCTCATCCGTATTCTGGAATGACTAACCCTCACTCAGTCTAACTGGTTTTGACCTTTAATAAATGTGTAAACACACATCCTGTACTCTTTCAGTAAAAGTATCATTAAAATTCCAACTACTAATCGTTTTAATGAATCAAATGTAGTGGCCATAACAGCAGTCCAAATTGTTTATAAATTTATTTGATGTTAAAAATTGATTACAGTAGCGCCAAAAGGTTTCGTTACAAATTAAATGCACCTAAACAATGTGCTAGTGCAATTTACCTTACACGATTTATTATTCTTTTAAAAAAAAAATTTGTTTTAATACTGAAACCATCTATTGGCATATACAACCAGCAACTTATTGTCAGGAATATAAATGATCAATATTCCATGTTTTAACTTTACTTAAGACCAATCTGACAACACCCAAGTAAAATAAATTCTTATAATTAAACTTTATTTGAAAATAGAAAACTGGATGATCAGAAATGACATTATGAGATATGATGCTGTCCAAATGTGTAGTAAGGAAAAAAGAATTTCCCTTAACACAGTTGAACATAAGTTGCAAAATCACACTACAAGCAGTAGAGCAACAACAATACTAATTCACTTGTACCCGCTGGAGGATGGGAGTCCCGCAATCAGGTCCAAAGGATCAGCAGTCAGGCTGGAGGGGGCAGCGGTATCTTCAGTAATTAAGGAGAAATCACTACTTAGGCTGGTCATGCTGCCTCTGTCTCTGGACTCTGAGTCAAAAAAAAATAAAGAGGTTTGTTTCAGCCCTCTGGGTTCTCAAAATTCAATTCAATATTTATTAGCTAATCACAAAACCTAAACACTTAACTACAGCAGTGTAATAATAAATGCATTAATAAAGTAATAAAATAATACAAATACAAAGTATACAATAATAATAATAATAATATAATGTAATAATTTAATTATATAATTATATTATTAATTATAATTATAAATAATTTAATAATTTTTACTATTATTAATATTATTGTATTGTTATTAATATTATTATTAATATTATTATTATTATTATAAGGCATTTCTGCTGCTATTTATCAGCTTTTATTTGTGTATTATAGTGTAGATAATCCAGACAGTACAGCTTTTAATTTATTTTAACAGTAGTAGAACTGTATGCTGTCTTAGAGAGCAGTTTTATTATGGTAATTAATGATAATAAAATTATACACATTAGCAACTTTAAAAATAAAACTGTTTTCATATAGTTTCACATAAGGTCTGGGTTAAACTTACTTAGCTGGCAGAGATCATCAACAGTAAAATCAGCATCTCTGACCTGAGAGTTTTTCCTCCTGTAACAGCAAATGGAAAAAATGAAGAAAAAAGTAGATCAGAAATAGTGAGGCAAGAGAAAATAAGAAAAAAATGACAAAAATCATGAAAGGGAATCAATGATCAAAAGAGGCAGAGGAGGAAGGGAAGAAAAAAAAAACTAGAACTAGATCTCTCCCAGCAGGATGAGACATGGCCATTTGCTTCAAGGGCCAAAAGCATGATGTTCCCCTAATTTAAAACATTGCAATTCATTTATTTAACAGTTTTCATACTAAACATTAATATCTATATCCTAAAAAATATAAATGTTCAAAAAAAGACGAAATTCCCACCTCTGTTTCCTTTTGACTGAGAAATTCTCAGAGACAATGTGCTTCAAAAAATTGAAGCAAAAAAAGAAAATCTGTAATGAAAAACACATATTAATTAAGAACACCTCAAAAATTTTACAAAAAATAATGTACTTATTTAGACTCACTTCCTCTCCTTTAGAGAGACGATCAGGCAGCATGTGACTGAAGAGGAACAAGACAGAAGCAATGTGAGATTCTACAGCAATAAACAACTCTTACCTTGACTAAATATGTCAGACACCATAACCTGACAGGTACAGGCTTAAGAAAAAAAGTCTGTACCGGTGTGCTGCATTCACAGTAAAAGTCTAATTAATTTTAATTTTATGCTCTGATTTGTAAATGTTAAATCTGAAAACTACATTTATATAAGCAAATGTCCATTATCTGTCTTGACTGTCAATGTGTGTTTTTAATACAACACGCATGAGCAAGTCAATACATATTAGCATGGGGGAAAAAAACCAAGAACAAAATACATCATAAATCATGTCCTAATCAGCCCATTACCTAGCAATTAATGTAGTTATTAATATATATAATATTGTGCATTTTGGTGTAGCTGACAGCAAGAAATAAATCAGCTGTACACAATCAGGTCGAGACAGGCAGCAACTTTTGCAACACCGGGACAGGTATGTGTACAGGCTGCTATTTCCCAATTCGGCAGGGCTGTGTCATGAAAAAATAAATAAATAAAATAAAAACATGTGCATGGATATTGTTAAAATGGTCAATCTTTATTATAGCCCATTACTCTGTACAGAACAGCTTCGACTCGGAATGTTGGGGAGTTTTCTCACATTAACTGCACGCTACAGGGTCAGCCACAATATTTTGATGGGATAACTCTTACGACTTTAACATGACTTTAGTCATTTCAAAACAATAACTATGCACATCATTGCTATTCGGTTTTCTCATAATGGTAGTCATGAACATTACTTTTTATGAAGTCTTCAAAAATCTACTTTGTTTGCGCTATGATACACTTCATCAAAGGTGTTGAAAAAAAATCTGACTTCTATGGATCCCTGTTCTTTTTATTATAAAACGGTGTACACACCGGATCATACCAGTCATACCATTGAAAACACCTGACCGTAATCTCACCTTCAAATTACCTGCTACTTCTAGTGATTACCATAAATTTGTCATGCACAAATATATAATCGTGAATCATTTCTCTTAATAAAGGACCAAGTGTAATACATTTTATAATAATATATATGTCTCATTCGTTTAACTACTACTATATACTTTTAGGACTTGTGTATTCACATATTCTACATTGAATTCTAAATTGAAATAATTTATAAAATACTTATTTTATGATTCAAAATTGTATTTTAAAATAAAAGCCATTTGCAGAATAATATAACAAATGTTCTATTGTTTTTTTTTTTAATTAGGCAGAAGAGGAACAGACGTAATACAAAAAAATCCCAAAACTCACAACAGATGAGGATGAAAAAATTTCTTACCCAAAAAGGAACCAGTCATAAGCTATTGTGAGGTACAGTATTTCAGCTGGTTCCAGACTAGCATGAACAGCACCATCCTGTCAACAGAACACATGGTTAACCCTCTTTGAATTAGTTTCTTTTTTTATAATCTGTTCCTTTTAATAAGTTTAGGAAGAAGAAAGTACTAATTAGATGCACAATTAAGCATACGTCAATATTGTATCATAAAATATGGACTGGAAGCAGGGAACATAAATTAACAAAGCAAATCTATACTCACAGCCCACAGAGAAAGTCTGAGGAGTGAGACAAAAAGTGGGGTCCTATCCCAGCCAGATATACAATGCACCAACAGACCACTTTCATCTGTAAGACAATATCGAATTTGAACAGTTATTGTTTAAAATAACTCAAACTTATTTTTATTGTTTAAATTGTTTATATAAATAGTACTAAAACCATGTGACAGAAACAAACAGCAAGAGTCAGATCATGTTCATTTGATTAAATAAAGTGATTGTTAATGTGTAAATACCATCGCTGTTGATGATGTGCAGAAGCAGCTTCAGATAATTCTGAGTTTGTTGTACCAGGTCCCATGACTGATAAAAACAGACAAGAAGTTAAATCTTTCTCCCTTTTGCTCTTGCAAAGTTCTCACTTTCCCTCCACACATTTTTTAAATGTTAAGATGTTGGTTAAACTAAAGTAGTTAAACATAAATTAAAATAAACCATCTGAAACGAGACAAAAGACATTGTGTAAAGAGATAAGATCATTATAACCAGGCTTAAAAGAAACTGTTAACTATTAAAGCTTCCTTATGTGTAAATGGCTTCACACCAATTTCATACCATTTTTACATCAAGATTTATTTATAACGAGTGTTTATGCCGCCGAGTAACCATAATAGGCTTTAAGGAAACAAAATAATTCATTTAATCAAATGACCCAGTCTTAATTGTAGGTTGGTCTAAACATTTCAGAATGTACAGCACAATAGGGTCAGGTCAAGGGAAGAGCATTAGAATAGTACAACCACCAATCTGAGTTTATCCTGAGGATGGAAAAAGGCTTTATTTTAATTAAGGCTTTTTATTTCAAGTAAATTTAATTTCACAAAACAGTGGCTTGAAAGTGGGCCATGTTATATAATTATATATCATTAATGAGTCAGATAAAAAAAATGCCTTTTACATTGTATAAAACATATTGCTTGAAGATTTAGGCAAGAACAGAGCTTTGCCTCCCTGCTTACAACAACGCCAGTTTTTATCACCATTAGCATGTTATTTGTGTTACATGTTTGTGTCTTGGATACACTTGCCATTGTGGCATTATGTTGGCACACCATATGAAGGGGTGGGGCTGGCTTTGGCACATTATCATATCATTTAATGACATGCTGAAAATCCAGTTTAGAAAATAGGTGTTCCACAGAGTGATGTATTTCAAATCCATAAGGTATTTATAATTTTATTTACTTATTATTTTTATTTATTTATTGGCTAATCAAATCAGCCCTACTAAAATAAGAAACAAGTGAAAAAGTTACACAAAGGCACCACTGACCAACATTCCACTACACAGTCACAACATAAACTACAAAATTACAGCATTACTCAGTACCTTACATTTGCATCATCAACCTAATAAGCTACAGCATTAAATTATTGACCTGAATTTCTCATTTTCAGATGAAGATCTTGTAAATTAGTTGCTCAGATGCTCAGGGTTCATTCATTTAAATAATTGGAATATAAAAGGTCACTTAATCACTGCCTGTAGTTTCACACATTTTCAGCAGATGGCTCTAAATTACAAATAAGCAACACTGAATATAAAAAAAAAGTAAGGCAGGAAATGATTATGCAGTCACTAATAATATTATAAATTTTAATGAAAATATAAAATGCTTCTTACCCATTTTTTTAATTGTAAGAGATGTGTTTACCTGATATTCAGACCAGTCAATGTTCAGGTTCTTTGTAAAATGAGGTGGGATTGTCAAAGGGGCATCCACAAAGTCCTATTTAAAAAAAAATCTTATTCACAAAACTGAAACTATGACAATAGTGGTAATTGATGACCACAATGTAAAACACTGTCAATTGTGAGGAAACAAATACTTTGGGACCAAATGTACTACCTGATTCCAGTTAAAGACCAGACCCTCTGCTGTGTAGTCTCTGTCTTTGTAGTCCTTAAAAAATTCACAACCTAAAGGACAGTTAAGAGACAAGCATTAGCTCAGGGTCAGAAATGTACTACAAAACAAAAAAGACTACAAAAACAGCATTTTACTAACAAAGAATACCTGGATAAGGCACAGATAACAAAGTAAAATCTGCATAGCGCTGGGCCTTGTCTACTTTCTCTGAAGAGGTGACGCTGAAAATAGGAAAAGAGAAGAGATTCAAGTAATTTTTGTATACCTTTTATTTCTTTATTTTAACTCAAATAAGTTTGCTTTTAATAAACCCACGTACATGGTGTACTTCCTCTAATAAAACTTAATAATAATGTTACCCCAAATTATCAGATTTAAAAATATTATGTGCTAAAATTGCTGACCAATGTGTAAAAAAATTTTTAATAAAAAAAGAATAAATAAATAACAATTGTACGGAGAATAGCACCTACTTGAGGCCAAACTTGACCTTCTTCTTTTCCACCATAAGGTCACAGATGTAGCGCACAGACAAATACTTCAGCAATTTAATGTCTGAACCCCTCACCTTATCAAACAGCTGGGAATCCCCATTCCTACAAAAATTCAGACAGTATAATATTAACAGTCAGTGTCCAAAAAAACTATTAGGGAGGTTCTTATGGAATTATTTATGTGTTTGCAGTAAAAACTTTGAAGCAATAAGTCAGCTGACAAGTAATGCCTTGTAATCCTGTTCCAGCACCCTTTATAGCAGCAATGGAACTGCAGCACTAATTTGAAGTTTAACAACTAACACTTCAAACTAACTTTGTCAGACAAAATCAATAAAACCCATACATTGAGTTCTCCTAATGTCATAAAACACTAAATGGTACAGCACCAGAATACTGGAGTGATCTAATTAACTTTTGGAATCCAACACTTATGCTCTGCTGAAACTGTTGTATTATTGTTCAGTTCTTTTTATTTAAATTAAACACTTTAAAAGGAAAGTTAAAACTGACACCCATATCCATTACGTCACACATTCTCTTTGCAGTAAAAGTATTAACCTTGCCGTATATGCAAGTGTTACGCACTATGACTTATCACAATATGCAATCTTTAATTTATCATTTTCATAAACCACATTACTATAGCACAGATTAAACAGTGGTAAGACCTCAATGCAAATGATATACATTTTTTAGAAGTCCTATGAAATGCTGTCTGGAGAGAGGCTTCATCACAAAATCAGAGAAAAAAAAAATGGAGGATAAAAGAGAGGTTGAGACATAGAGGAAGAGAGAAAAAGAGACTTGGAGCATGAGACCTGCTCTGCAAAAAAGTAACTATGTCTGCAATTTAAGATTTTTGTTTCCAGGAAGCTTACTAAAGTTACTTTGCTGTATATGTGATATTTTTCACAATATTATAATAACACTTAAAATATTATAAGCATGTATGTAGTGAATTGACAGCCTAAGTATGATCAGTGTGATGTATCTGTAATATCTGTATTCCCTTAATTACATTAAGACACATCTGACAATTATATAAGTACTTTTAGTTTGGTAAAATACTCTCTGGTTATTTTAATAAGTTTTAACACATTTAATTTATATGGCATACAGATCTAAAATCAATTGAAGTACAAACAGTTTATTGTATATCGTCATTTCATTTTTTTCATATTCCACGTGCTATTGGAAAAGTTACAAACCTTTAAAAAATATGTAGCTAGAAGATACAATGATATACTGTAAATCTGTTAAAAAATACAGATTTTGATTAATATACTGCCTTACACTGAGCTTATAAAGTTACAATAGACCATAAATCCTGATGTGAGCAAACCAATAAAAATAAACTTTGTCAAAGCAAAGAATTAATAAATTTTGTTCTTTATTTCATATTTGAACTACTATATAATACTACTATATATGAATACTATATAATTACTGCTAATGCCAATATTAGTCACTTTTCTTACAACAGTTACAATACAGCATGTCTTATTAACAATAAACTAAATATTTGCTACAACACCATAAGCTGGCATTTTAAGGCATCTGATATAGTGCATTTGTAAATATGACCTTATAGTCTAAATATTACATTATTTTCCAGATTTAGATCAAAACTTAAGCCATGCCAGCGTTTAGACTTTGGTCCAGGCACAATTGAGTGTGTATGACGGCTGAGAAGGTTGAAATGGTTTTCAACAAGGGACAGCAGATGCTACTGAAATGTTACAAAAACAAGAAGTCTGTGCTAGTGTAATAGTGTAACACCTAAACAGCAGTGGGAGAGGCAGCAGTGGGATTGTTGACAAATAGAATGTGACAAAATTGGGAGAACGGTGCAATGAAAACCCGAGGGAGGAGAGGAAAGCGACACAGCTGTACAACATGTACCCGAACATATTCTTATTTTCAAGAAAGCATACAGCTATTCAGATAGGTTTTATCTATCTAATTAAAGCAAGTCTAAAATGTTGTAAACCTTTATTACTTTAATGCTTGCTTTCCTGCAGGTAACCAAATTCTACCACATCTACTTAAAAACTTGGAAAGTGGACCTGGCATGATTTGGCGTTGTTAACAAATGGGTCTAAAATTCATTCATTAATTCATCCATTCATTATCTTCCACTTTATCATATATATTAGGGTCGCAGGGGGGGTGTCCACATGCCCATCCAAGGGAGAACGTTTCGGGCGCTGGGCAGATACACCCAGGACAGGGCACCAATCTCTCGCTGGGAACACATTCACACACAGACACGCAGACAAACACACTCTACATGGGGCAATTTGGAGAACTCAATTGACTTGATCCATGTTTTTGGACTGAAACCGGAGAAACCGGAGGAAACCCACGCGGACACGAGGAGAACATGGAAACTCCACCCAGATGGGGATTCGAACCGGGAATCCCTAGCGCTGAGAGGCGAACGTGCTAACCACTAAGCCACCGTGCCGCTGGGTCTAAAATGATGATGTTATTTTAGTTTGGTGAATTTTAACTATAAATGCATTGAATATTTGCATTTCAAGGTGTGTGTGTATATGTAAAATTTATACCGGACTACAGAATCATCTTCTGGTACTTCTTCAGATTCTCCCCACGTATCATCAGAGCCACCTAAAGATTAAAAAAAGAAACACAGAAACTGTTTGGTCCTATGACTGAAGTATAAACACAAATTTCACTTCTCTAAAGCAGCGTTCTTGCAAAAGTAATGGTCATGTGGTGTCTTTACGATAATGAAAATAGACGATTCATAACTGCAAAGTTGCTTGAGATGGAGAGAGACATAATTGTCTGCATTTGTATTTAGATATTATTAAAGAATTAAATTATGTATCCAGACAGGAACCTGGGGGGGTGGTTTAAGGTAATATTGGGTGTAGAGAACACCGATGGGTTTGGGTATTTTGGTGTTTTATTATTTTGAATGTTAGCAATTAGACACTTACCAGATTTACCACTTTATGTGGTTGAGCTCTTATTGCCTAAACAAACTAAACCTACTCTAACGATACTTTACCACTGAGACTTTTGGACTTGTAAGCTTTTAAGACATCATTTTGAACTTTACCCCACAAAAATGCTTACAATATCAAACATGTATACAATTTTTTACAGTGAAAAAGTCACTCAATTTGTCTCCAGTCAAAACTTTATAGTTTTTTTTTTTTTTTTTTTTTGCTGTGGGGTATATAACGATTATACGGAGCGTAAACCAAAAAACTTTTAGCTACACAGGAACTACTTGGATTGTAAATTTAATCACAACAAAGTAAGTAATCATTATTTAGTAATATATAGTAATTTAGTAATATATAGTAATCATAATATTTGTTTCAATTGATTTTTTTGTGTTTGCCCAAATAAATGTTTCTAGACTCAATTCATGAAAGCTTAATTCCACCACTAAGAAGAAGAAGAAAAAAAAAAGTATCTCCAAAATCTGACTTCATATCCCGTCGCAGTGTGCATGCATGTAGATCAGAATAAATTACATGCTATGTACAATATGTACATTGTGCAAGTGCAATATTAAATTATGCAAATATACTGATATGATGAATGAATATTGCAGCATCGTAGAATAAAATGCAGCGTGTACTTAAAATCATGTGATTAAAGTGACTGTGAGGAGTTGAAAAAGGAAGGAAATGCTTTGTAATTCTGCTGTTGCAGGAGATTAAAAAGTCCATGGTTTGGATGAGAAACGTTCCTGATAATGGCCCTAGCCGCACTAAACTGCGAGTAACTGGGTGCTGATTTTACCACCTGGAGCATCTTGCAGTCCGATGCAGAGCAGTTACAATAATACACTGAGATGCAGTCTAAACATCCTTAAATCAATGTTCATGTCAGGGTAGTTTGACTGCGTAATTATATATTTCAATTTTGTTTAACAAGCAGATACAACGACATTGTTTAAATGTGTTGCTTTACAACACAAGGCTTTTTTTTATTTAACACCGTACAATCCAACCCCAAGGAGCTTTACTGCAGTGATTTACCAACAACATTACACACAGTATAGAAGTTTAAATAATTCAGTAAATAACATCATAAACAGTAATTCATTAAAATTATACGAAAATGTGGTATTATTACAAGTAAGATATATAAACAGCAAACCATTTAGGATGTTAAGAGAAATCCAGTATGCATGTAATTTACACTGATCTGTGTGACTTTTTGTGTACTTAAGCAGAGTGACGTAATAAAGTCAGAATTATGAAAAATAAAGTCAGAATAAGCTTCCACACATTATTATATATCTATTCAATCATTATCTGCTTTAAAGAACTAACAAATACACATAATTATAGAATTATACCCAGAATCAGCTCAAGAGGCTTTATTTTAACAAATAGCAAACTGTCCAGCACACCTTGCAGCTTGATTTAGGACATTTCGATCTTTGCAATTAAGATGACATGATTAATTTGGTTTTTTGGCCTTCACGTGCAATAAACTAATCAGCAAGTCACTTGCCATTCATTTTAATAGCCTGCTGATGTCTGACTTTGACAGTTTCTATTTAAACAGCACAGTACGACCAATTACATTTTAATTATTGTGTAAACCATTTGCAGGAAATGTCATCACAAGAATGGTCCAGCCAAGTTACTAGCAATTAGTAAAACTCAGTATAAAAAATAAAAACCATTTAATTCACAAGAAATGAAAGGAATATAACTCATAAAAATAAGAATAAGAAATAAGTCAAAACTGAAGTACCTGAGAAAATGTAGTTGTATCCGGTGCGGCCATACAGTTCCCCCCAACCAGCCAGAGTGGATGATCGACAAACATGCTACACACAAAACAAAACCATGAAAATAAATAAATCTCATTAAAATCACATAAAGCATAGACCAAAATTAAGGTTACCTTTCCATTGTAGAGAATAACTGGACACACAAATCTACCTCGGCAACGGGCCATTTTACTGCGACTTACTAGATCTTGCAGCTTGTTGATCTGCACTGTACTCTCAAACCTTAAAAACATTAGAAACAACATTACTTGCACAATTAAAGCATAGATTCTGACCAAAACAATCAGGACAGGTAAAAGCACCTTGTTTTCTAAAATTACATGTCCTTAGAATTTATGTATTATGTGCCGAAGCACAGCCCACATCAGTACATTGCCTTATTTACAGACTATATGTGAGTTTATTAAAAAAAAAAAAATATATATATATATATATATATATATATATATATATATATATATATATATATATATATATATATATAAAATAATTTCGGTGCTGTGTTTAACCCTCTGAACATCAGAGATGTTTGTCATGTTTAGAAAAAAAAACATTAAGTAAAAAGCAATATTTCCAAAAAATTGTTATCCTAATTTCAGACTAATACTGTATATGACCTAATTGTGAACAAGGCTGATCAGTCTGTCTACACAACGACTGACCTTTGAGCATGCACATGTTGATTTTCAATAAGTTATTTTGCATGCAATCTTATTTTGCTTATTCCAGGTAGTTAACATTTTATTTTCATGTCTGCATATACACAGTATATATACAGTAAGCCTGATAAAAACATCCAAGTCTAATACAGACCATGCTTTAGTTCTGAACATTCAGACACGTCCCTGAAAAAACTGAAAAACTAGTCACATGCACCAATTAGTGTCAACAAGTTGAACACCTGAATAAATGCTGCAAGAAAAGGAGATGATGTTGATCTTTGTAATGACCAGAACTAAATAAGGTAAAGTGATGTTTGAAATATTTTTAAAGTAAAAAAGAAACTATAAAAAGCAATGAAAGTAAAAGGTAAAAGTAAAAAGACTCACAGCAAAACTCCCTTTATTTCAAGATCATGAAAAACTTTTGGCACAATTTGGAACTGCAGCTAAAACGCTGAAAAAATCAAATTAAAAATAAAACCAAATTATTTTACAGGTCAATATAAAGCCTTGCCTAATGTAACTGAACATTGACCATTAGGAAAACAGCATACAAGTATTATTGATCATGCACTATCCATGTAGTGAATACATGTGCAAGCCAAGTTTACACGCTGTTAGTGGATCCAAAGTATCAAAACAAAGAAAACTGACTAAATTGAATGCAGCAGTCACAAATTTCTCACATAAATTGAGAGTTGCAGTACTATATTTAATGTATGTAATCTATTTTATGTTAAAAAAGAAGTAAATAAATAAATAAAATTTCAAATAGTTGAAGCTGTAAATATCAGGAATGTTATTTCCATCCATCCATCCATCCATTATCTTCCGCTTTATCCTCTACTAGGGTGGCAGGGGAGTTCCCCCATGCCCATCCAGTGAAGAAAGTTTCGGGCACTGGGCAGATACACCCAGGACAGGGAGCCAATCTATCGCTGGGCACAGACTCACTCACACACACACACACACACACACACACACACACTCAAACACACTCTAAATAGGGTAATTTTAGAGAATTCAATTGACCTTGATCCATGTTTTTGGACTGTGGGGGAAACCGGAGAACCCGGAGGAAACCCACGCGGAAACGGGGAGAACATGGAAACTCCACCCAGATTGGGATTCGAACCGGGAATCCCTAGTGCTGACAGGTGAAGCCACTAAGCCACCGTGCCATCCAGAAGGTTATTTAAACAAATTAAAATAAAAATTTAATAAAATATGTAAAGCTAGAAATATACAGAAAGGTATGTTACTGTGTACAGCATGCTGGCCTGTTTAGTAGGTCCTGTTTATAATTCCTTAGCACTCACACAACAACCTTTTCATGAAGAGTTTGCATGTCCTGCTCATGTTTATGTGTGTTTAACTTGTTTTCTCCAACTTCTCCATAAACTTGCTAAAAGGTGAATTAGTGATTTGCTAAAATATCCCAGGTGTGAATGTGTACTAAGATGGACCCATCAACAGTGTTAACCTTCTTCCCTTCACATGACAACTATGATAGAATCCAGAAAGCACCTTAAATCTAAATAAAATAAAATGCCTAAAAAGTCAATGAAGTAATGAATGCATGTATGCATGAATGCACTGATGAAGAAATACATGTAAATTTAATTGACCACAGCAAAAAAAAATGTTAAGGACCTTGTGAAAAAGCAATGTTTAATATTTTCATATTCACTTTTTTTAACTAATGAACTTCAGTATTATTCTGATTATTCGTTAACCAATACGGATTTTTTTAAAAAGCTAATGTTACCTTTCTTTATTGGGCTCGGTGCTCTCATATTCCAGGTAGACAATATGACGTGGATAGTGTCCGCACACCTCTCCACTGCTATTTTGAATGACACTAAACTTATAGTCACGACCAAACAGTTCCAGGCATCGCTTCTCTATTTTCTCCATCTGTTAACAAATGGCATCATGATAACACCGCAAACGTGTTTGACCAGTTCTGTTCTAATAATCAATTCAATAAACTTATATAGGAAGGTGCATGTTGAATTCAGTATACTGATTAAAATGTCTGGGCATTTAAGCAGAGTACCTCACTCTGTGAAAAGTCACTTGTGACACTGAGAAAGTTAAAGTAGACATTCTGTACAGCATACTTAGAACTTACACATTATATATATATATATATATATATATATATATATATATATATATATATATATATATATATATATATATATATATATAGCATTACACACCAGAAAATCAAGTGATGATTTACGAACCACAGAAAAAAATTTGATTAACGAATTGTATGGCAATTAAGTCCAGTTTTATACATGACGTTCAATAATTAATCAATTGTGAACTAGATTAAATTATATTTATGTCCCCGAATTTAAGGCTGCATTCGGGAGCTAATAAACATTCACAGGTGAGGTTTACTGGGTTGCTTCATGATAGCAATGCCGTGTTTAGATCTAGATAGTGGAAACATTCGTGACTGATGGCATCAAGTGTGTAAACTGATCGTTCTTACCCGTGGCGTAACCTCCTTGGCTCGATACTGCGTCTTGGAAAACAACTCGATCAGATCCGCTATCTCCTCGCTTTTCCGCGCCATGGCTCCGTAAGCACTCAAACTCCCGGTCTCCATCATCGCGCCAGCACCCACAGCCGCCTGGTGCTCGATACGAACTCGGCCTCCTTCAAACATCGCCGCGCCGTGAGACTGGGGGCCGACACCTGGCCATGCTTTCCCGGCCAGCTTCTTCCTCACCGCCCGTTTCAGGGGGCCGGGGCCGGAAAGACGCCGAGAGGTCAGGGTACCGGCGGTCTGAAGCCCCTCTACCCAGCTGTTTAGTTAACTAGCTGCCTCACAGCTAGTTAACTTAATCCCAGAGTACAGAGTGCTAGAAGTCAAACAGCCGAAGTCTTCACAGCAGCGCTACTTGTCGGTGTTCCAGCACACGCTTCTGGCTTCAGCTAAACGTCAGCTTTTACAATGCTGCGCCCCGAACATACGAATTCAAACACATGACAAACAAGTGCCACGCTCACAACCGATAAACGCACTTTTCTCAAGCTTACACCCATAACAACCACAGAATTAAAATTCTATTTGTGTAGCGCGCGCATCCACCGCCTAGTTTGGAACAGCCATGCACACGGAGGCAGAAGTCCACGAGTGCACCCTGGAACTCTCAGGAAATCCTCGGGACTCCCTCGGCCTGCTGACGTTCTTCAATGTCACTGCAAAACGAAACAGGCCGAAGCGCTCCACACTCCCAAAGATCGGAGCGATTGTCATTGGCGCAGATAAAGCACATCGACACCGCAGACTTCTGATTCAACCCACCTTCAAAAGTGTTGCAATCGAACAGCAAACCTCTAACTGCAGCAAGTAGTAAACAGGAAACGAACGCAGACACGTGATCTGCACTTCCTCATATCGACGTCTCGCGCGCGCACACACACACACACACACACACACACACACGAGATGATTCAGGGGCGGCACGGTGGCTTAGTGGTTAGCACGTTCGCCTCTCAGCGCTAGGGATTCCCGATTCGAATCCCCAATCTGGGGGAGTTTCCATGTTGTCCGCGTGGGTTTCCTCCGGGTTCTCCGGTTTCAGTCTAAAAACATGGATCAAGTCACTTGAGTTCTCCAAATTCCCCTATATAAAGTGTGCGTGAGTGAGTGTGTATCCAGTGATAGATTGGCGCCCTGTCCTGGGTGTATCTGCCGAGCGCCGGAAACATTCTCCCCTGGATGAGCATGGGGGAACTCCCCCGCGACCCTAATAGAAGATAAAGCAGAAGATAATGGATTGATGGAGATGATTCAGTATCTCAAATGCACCTGTCTTTGGCCGTCTCTTACATACAAGCACAATAAAAACAAACTCCACACAAAATAGCACTAATTCAACTAAGGTCCCTTCTGTTTGGACTGTAATGTGATTAGAACGCTATGTAGCTTTATTTGTGGCTCTTTGCTGCTTGTGTTGGAACATGGGATTGCTATATTATTTTCACTGTCAGAGAAATTGTCAATAAAAACCAATATGATTTGATTTCACTTAATTGAACCGGTGCAGCTTTTAGTGTCAATGACTGGAGCGCCTGGGCAGAAGCTTGTGGTTATGGAACCAGCCTTGCGACCTTAAGGTCCTCGGTTCGATTCCTAGTCCACCAAGTACCATGGATGAAGCGCTTTTGGGCAAGGTATCTAACCCCAATAGCTCCCTGGGTACATGTGCTTACTTCACTCAGTGTGTGTACATGTGTGTGCTTCACTGCACAGATGGGTTAAATGTGGAGGATTCATTCCTCTGTCTGTAAAAGCACAGTATGCAAAATAGATCACTTTATTTCATTACCATTCAAGCTGACAAACTGCATTATATTCCCATTTTCAAAAAGCATATACAGTCAAACAGTTGGCAGAAAATATGGGATGAAACCAAAACTCCTGTACATGTAACAAAAAAAAAGTATTTTAAAACCTCTTTCAATTTGAAGCAATAGAAAATCAAGTGTCACGCTAAAGTGCATTATGAGTGACTGGATTCAATTAAATTATTATTCTTTGATGCCACAAGAATAATTTTCAATTCTAAATGTTTACCATTTGTGAAGTTGCTTTTTAAATAAGTATTCTGTTTATGGGTAATGAAGTGGTTATCTCAGGATCCAGGTTCGAATCATGATCTGGGTGGAGGTTCTATTTTGTCCCAGTGTCCGTGTTTCCTGGTTTCCTTCAACAATCCAAAAACATGGATTCAAGGTGAATTGCCTATATTTAAATTACCCCTATATAATTTGTATTTGTGTGTGTGTGTGTGTGTAAGGTACCTTTGATTCTGAATTTTTGTATTGCTCAGTCCCACCAGAACAGTCAGCATTATGTCAGTTACAAGAGCTAAATATAAAAAAGTGCACTCAATTTTAGAACACAGAAAATAAGTTTGTTTTAATGGCAATAATTGTTAATGTAATATATTTACATGACTATAATTAGACATGATTGTGTGTCTGTGTCTCTGTGCATGTACCTCACAATATGTTTTCTGCGATTTTACCTCAGCTCAATGACAGTGAATGAAAATTCAATAGTTTGGTGGCTTTTTTCATTTTATAAAATTTGGGTCCTAAATTTTCTTCAGGATTATGGGCTAAAATTTTTAAATGGCAACTTTAATATATTAACCTTGCCGTTTTCAACAAGCCATTTCATCAAATCTGTTAATGATTGTTTATTATCATTATCCTGCTGTAAAAATGTACTTTTTCTGTATTTAAGCATTTTGGATTTTAGTATTTCTACATAATTCTTTTTTTCATGCAATGTCATCCCTTTTCCTGTAAACAGCCCCACAAGAGAATGCTACCACTACCATGCTTTACAGATGTCATGATGTTCTTTGGATTAAAAAACAAGTCAATTTCATAGTAATGATACAAAGCCAACTGAAACAAAATTCGGCACAGAATTCATCAAAATTGGCGAGGCATTTAAGCCAAAGAACAAGCCTGGCTGTTGTAAAACAGTTATGTAGTGTCAATAGGAAACCGACACACAGTTTCCACCAACACAGAGAGCTTAGTTATGAAAAACTACAACTTTTCAGCACTGTTTTGTGACCTCACTAGCTGTTATCATGTCAAAAATGTTCAGCAGCTGCACAGGTCTCTGTGTTGGTGGAAACCGCTGTCGGTTTCCTATTGACACTACATAACTGTTTCACAACAGCCACGCTTGCTCTTTGGTTTAAACGCCTTGTCCTTTTTGCTGAATTCATACTGTGCCAAATTTTGTGTCAGTTGCCATTGTATCATTACTACATTTGCATTACATTTACATTTGGTCATTTAGCAGACGCTTTTTATCCAAAGCGACTTACAAAGTGAGCACAGGGTTAATCACAACATCCCTGGAGCAATGAGGGTTAAAGGCCTTGCTCAAGGACCCACATTGGTAACTTCAGTGGACCTGGGATTTGAACCGCAATCTTCAGATTGATAACCCAACACCCAAACCACTGAGCTACCACGCCCCATGAAATTGACTAGGCTTTTAATCCAAAAAACATCTGTAAAGCATGGTAGTGGTACCATTGTGTTGTGGGGCTGTTTCTGCAAGCGCTCTAGTTGGTGAGCCGCACAGGCCTACATCAAATTCCTGCAGCATCCGGTGCGTGAGCGCGCGAGAGAGGCTGAGGGAAAACCGGGGGAAGAGCCGCGCGTGCGTGTGTGTGTGTGTGTGTGTGTGTGTGTGTATGTGTGTGTGAGGGAAAAGGGGAGGGATAAAGAGCACTCGTGCGGATTTCTGGCATCCTTCATGTGTGTGTCGCACTGTCTCGAGTCGAGGAGTTGCGTGTTGCGCGCGGAGGCGTCACCTTCGGTTTGTAGGTCGTTAATTCTAACAGCAAGAATGAGCGACGCCTGGCGCGCGCGCTGCCGTGCCGCGTAGACCTGCGCTCAGCCTCCATCCCCGCATCCCGCCGCCTGACAGCCGCCAGAGCCGATGGGAGCCAACGCGGATACACCATTAACAGCGGGACTGCACTGAGATTTGAAAAAAGGACACAGGAGGAGAAGACACGCGCTTCCTGCCATTTGCACCACGGATGTCTCTTTTATTGCTATGTGACTTCGGTCGCTTTGGCTGCTCCTTTGCACAGAACGCGGAGGAGGCTCGGACCGCGTTTCTCGCACGCAGCTGTCCGTTTGAAGCACGCTCCAATTTGAATTCGAAGCTCGGCTGTGATGTAGCTCTCCGCCCTGTGTAGGAAAAAAGCCGGGAGCGAAGCTTTGCTGCGATCCGTTATATTTGGGTTCGCGTTGGGTTTCGGCCTTCGGATACACCTTCGCAGCAGCGGGGCAGACAGTGGGGGAGACGTCAGACGTCAAGGAGAAGGCATCTAAAGTGGAAAAGCGCGTCATAGCCCGAGAAAGGGGGTAAAATGCTGCCGTCACAAGAAGCCTCGAAAATCTACCATGACAATTACATGCGCAACTCGCGGGCCATCGGTGTGCTGTGGGCCATCTTCACAATCTGCTTCGCCATCATCAACGTGGTGGTGTTCATTCAGCCTTACTGGATTGGAGACAGCGTGAACACGCCGCAAGCCGGCTACTTCGGGCTCTTTCATTACTGCGTGGGCGACGGCAACTCGAACCGGGAGCTCACCTGCCAGGGCACGTTCTCCGAATTCAGCTCCATCCCTTCGGCTGCCTTCAAGGCCGCCTTTTTCTTCGTGCTGCTGTCCATGGTGCTCATCCTGAGCTGCATCGCCTGCATGGCGCTTTTCTTCTTCTGCAACACCGCCACCGTGTACAAGACGTGCGCCTGGATGCAGCTGCTTTGCGGTGAGGACTCCCCACTTTTCCTGCTTTGATTCATTTCTGTCCTCGGAAGACACAACAAAGCCCGAGGTCCGTGATTCTATTGCTGACAAAGAGGCACAAAAGTCAAATTGGTTAAACGAGTGCTTAAGCATCAACACCAAATTTGTTGGCTGATATTTCGTTTTGAATATCTTGGTGGTGATGGGGAGTTCCCGTGTTGAAATGCCAGTGCTGTCCTGATCCTTCACTTTTTTTTAGTACTGTGGCATTTTCATGGCTTTATTTTCAGACTACCACAACGTAATACAAAGCATACAAAGTCTAGTAGCTACAATTTTACTGTGTAGTCTTGAAAACGTGGTAAACACTTGCCAGACATACCTCTTTGGTCCTAGAGCCTAGAGTCTGGGTCATTGGTTAAAAAGTCAAAGATTTTGCACTCTCAGAAGGAAAAGTACAGGTCTATATATTTTGTAATGTGCTCTCTCTCTCTCTCTCTCTCTCTCTCTCTCTCTCTCTCTCTCTCTCTCTATATATATATATATATATATATAAAACCACATATGTTGTATAAAATTATATCGAGTCCTAAATTACATTTGTACACTGGAAATATATCCTATAGCCCAGTGGCACTTAAATCTTAGACATATATTATATTTTCACCAAACAGGCAATAAAATGTTTCCTTGCTGTTGGTGAAAAATCATCCTGATTTCTGTTGTATTATTGTCATATATGATCTGTGCATGCAATACTAATAATAGGATATGTTTTATGCATGCTGCAGTAACTAGATTAGATGTAGATCTTCTATACTGCATTCACAGGAAAATATGCACCTGAAGACAAATAACACCAAGTTTTCTGCACAGTGGGGTTTGTACATTAAACTATTTTTCTGATTACTTATTTTCTAACATGTAGACATATCATTGAACTAACAGCAGTTCTTAATACATCATATCCCGAAAACAGACAGGAAAATTTCATATGTTAAATGTGCCATTGCTTGGGCTAACACACTAATCATACACACCTTTTCACTAACGAGAATACATGTCAATTAATTCGTTCATAAAGCTCATTTACTGCAGTCAGTTAGTGCATGTGTAATGTAGACATGAACAGAGCAGTGGGTTAAGCTATGCTTGACAGATGTAATACACACGGCGTATTAACCCTGCTTATATTATGAGGAAAAGACTTGATTTTACTAAGATTATATCATATGTGATCCCATGCTGACAGATGTTTTGGACATAGCAGTTTTAAGTGCATAATAGTAAACAGATTAGCAAGGACTCTGGTGATATTCACGCACACACAGCATCACTTAATGTGACTTTTATCAAAAAGTCAACCTGCTTCAGACACTCTTCAATCATTTAATATTCTTCACTGCACAAAGGAGGAGGTGATAAAAGAAGGCTTTTTCTGGTGTAAATTAAACCTTTAGTTTAGTTGTAATCTAATAGTTGTAATTTTCACACAAACCACCCATAAGCTGTAACACTGGCATGGCACAAGATAAATGCTTTGCAGGCGTGTCAGTTTGTGAATGTTTTTTATGTAATTCACAGCCCATAACTGGTCTCCTGTGGTGTTGAGATAATATCTGTTATTTGATGGACAGCCAGCTGAAGGATATAAGCTCTCTAAAAACTGTGATTGCCCCACAGCAACTGTGTGCTAGATAACTGACATGATGACCTGAGACATTATCACTTGATTTGTTAGGTCACACAGAAGTAAAGGGTGAGAGAGGGTGAGATAAAGAAGGAGGGAGTAGTATCAACCTTACTGTGTTACTTCTGAGTCATGAAGCAGCAATTGTTGCTTATTCTTATTTCAGGTCAAAGTCTCCTCGTGCTTTATCAAGGCCTGACCTTTATATAGTTTTCTCCTGCTCTTTTTCTATTTAAAAGGTCATTTTTGTTTTGAAATAGGATATTTCCGTTATTATGGTCTAAAATTTTGTTCTAAATTCACACGTGCATGTTATATGAATTTTTACATTAATTTAAATTTTTTTATAAATAGATTGTGAGCATATATCTAAAGCCCATGACCCACACCATGGAAATAATATTGGGCTCTGTTTTAAAATGAAGGCCATTCAAATGCCCATGAATGATTTATTTTGTCTCAAGCAAAATTACTGACATGATTAAATTGCCTTATTAAGTCAATAAATTGGCCTGTTTGTAAATTTAATAAAAAATTTGAAAAGATATTCATCACTTTATTGATATATATATGGACGTGGTGGCTTAGTGGTTAGCACATTCGCCTCTCAGCGCTAGGGATTCCCGGTTCGAATCCCCATCTGGGTGGAGTTTCCATGTTCTCCCCGTGTCTGCGTGGGTTTCCTCCGGGTTCTCCGGTTTCCTCCCACAGTCCAAAAACATGGATCAAGTTAATTGATCAATTCTCAAAATTGCCCAATTTAGAGTGTGTGAGTGAGTGTGTGCCCAGCGATAGATTGGCGCCCTGTCCTGGGTCTATCTGCCCAGCGCCCGAGACGTTCTCCCCTGGATGGGCATGGGGAACCCCACCGCGACACCAATAGAGAATAAGCGGGAGATAATGAATGAATATATATATATATATATATATATATATATATATATATATATATATATATATATATATATATATGCCATTTTTTAAGTATTCGTCCCATCTTATTATCTTCACCTTACTACTAATACTATACTACTTTCGGGCACTGAGCAGATACACCATGGAAAGGGTGTCAATACATTGCTAGGCACCCATATACTATGTAGAGGCAATATGGAGCAGTCAATTTACCATGAATCCACGTTTTTGGACTGTGAGAGAAAAACGTGGCGGAAACCCACGCAGACACGGAGGGAGAACATGGAAACTCCACTCAAATCAGGATTCAAACCTGTGTCCCCAGCGCTGAGAGGCGAACATTTTAACCACTAAACCACGGTGCCGCCAGTGTGAAGTATGGAAAAAGCATTAGTACAACCAGAGTGGACATGGGGAAACCCCCCCCCCCCCACGACCCTAGTAGAGGATAAAGTAGAAGATAATTGATGGATGGATAGCTTAAAATCCACACCAACTAAAATGAGCAGTGAGACTATGCATTATTAAAGTGAAAATGCATTCATGATGTTATCACTAGTTATTTTTTAAAAAACTAAAATAATAAAAACCTTCTCTCTCCTTGTTCAACACATTCATTGTTTTCAGCAGGCAACTTTTATGTAAAATAAGGGCAAAATACCTTCATTGAGAAAAAAAATGGCTTAGACACCATATTTTTCTGCCTTAGTATAAAACGCTGTTACTCAGTTGCTTTTGGTGTAATGTTACTCTTTTTATGACTCTCAAATGAATGTCGAAAAAGAAAATGGTGTGATAAATTTTTTTAGGTGAAAATCTGTCTTGACCAGTGTAATGGTTTCTTACACACAGAAAATAATTATTTATATATTACAGTCTGGGAAAAATATATTTTTTAAATTTTATTTCTTTGCATTGGATTGCATCTTAAAAACTCTTATTAACATCAGCTCTAATATTAAAACTGAAGGAACTGTTCTGTTTATGATTAATGTAGAGCATATTATAGCCCAGCATGTGAGCAGTCGTGTGTGTGTGTGTGTGTGTGTGTGTGTTAGTGCTGTGTTAGCACCTTGTTCTCATTTCCATCACCATCTCAGTTTGACTGCTTGTTTTGCTACTTTTAGCACTTTTTTGTCCTTTGCTCTTGTTTATTTGTGGCAGATATTACAATTGTTCATGAGCAGCTGAAGCAACTGTGCTACAATTTGATCAATAATGTGTTTAAAAAACTTTTAGTACATAACACGTGATAAATTACAATAATTTTTTGAACCAAGATGAAGCCAAAATGTAAAAGCACTTGAATGTAAAAATTCAGTACATTCTTGCTGCTTCCATAGGAACTAAGAGGGTAAGTACCAGTCACGAGCTGCTAATCATACGCTATTTATTAATAAATTTTTGCAAGTGTGACGACCTTCATAAAAGCAGAAGTCTTGGCATTTTACTGGACTGGAGTTTTCAAAATTTACAATGCAAGAGAACAAAGTGAAGCAAATTAAGTAATAAAACAAATGGACTACAGCCTATGAAGGATTAAATTACAAGGTGCATTTAAATTATAAGTTGTTATATGTTATATATGCAAAGAAATGGCTTCAACAAGATGAATTACACTAAAAGAAAAGTTACAGTTTGTATTTTATACATTTGCAGTTTAATATGTTAAGCCTCATTTCTGCTGTTTGCTGTTACACTTTTGCTAAGCAGTGTCAATTCGTAGAACAGTTTTTACTCAGCTGTTATTAAAATGACTGTAATATTTTTTCTTAATAATTTCCGCAGTGCTTCATCATGAAATGTTGCCTCTTGCTGTAACTCACTGTTCAAACACAAGCTGGGCTGTGATCTGTCTGTAGAACAAACTTGGCAGTTTTAAGGAAGGATCATATGGTTACAGCAGTCTGAGTCTCATACATATTCGCTTAATCACAGGGTCTGCATTTCCTATTCCTATTAGGATATTTCTGTTACAGAAAATATATATATTTTTATTTTAACTGTTCTATAAATGTTGATATTAGAATATCGTCAATTGTGGTATATTTATAACTTCATATTCAGGAATTGTTTGGTAAATATCATATTCGGGCAATAAAAAATAAAAAGTCCTGAAAATAGTATTCATGTAATTATGATACTAATTTTACAATCACAATACAAATTCAACATCTATATATCATTCCTCATCATCGAATAATAATAACATAAATAATCACATAATTCTTTACACTTATTTGAGAACCAAGAAAAATCATTGACTCGAAATAAAAAATTCAATGTTCAATATTATAGTTAGTATAGTAAGTTATTAATCACTTATTTAATTTTAGATTTACCACATAGAACAAAATTCTATTTTGTAAGGTTCAACAAGGTGAAGATATCGGGGGAAAAAAGTGTTTCTCTAATAGTATGAGCATCTTTCTTACCCATAATGCTCTTCTCTCCCTTAGAGGTTAAGTTTCTACCAATTCCACACTGAAAAGCCACTGTCAGCAATAGGTGAGTATCAGAATAAAGCCATCCTGCACCATATTGCTGATGAGCCAGCAATGAGCAAAGCCGGAAAGCCTGAGTACAAACATACACACAACTAACAGAAAACCTAACAGGAACACTTTAACTCACAAGAAACTATAATGACACATGGACAAATTAATTAAATACCAACCTAATAGCGTAAATAGCATAAAATAACATATTTAACATTACATATCATTGACAGTGAAAACGGAATTAAAAGAAATTGGTCCTGTATTTTTGTCTAAGTGCATTTTTTCTTAATGGTAAATCAGATCTGGGCTCCAATGAGTTAGCAGGCTTCCATAGAGGTCACTAACAGAAATAAATAGTAGCTAGAGTGCTGTGGAGAAATGAGAGACTGAAGAAGTGTGTGTGAAATAGGATCAGATGTAAATCTAATGCCCCTAGCTCTAGTGATAATGATAGTTTAATCAGCTCTGTGGTACTGAACTGAGACCACTCTTCCCTACTCCCACACTTATTTATTGTTTTTCCTTTCAGTGTCCTCATCACTCTACCTTTACTTTTCCACAAATTATACTTCATCAAATCGGATTAAATTTACATGTTCTCCATTCATAAATTAACATCAAGCAGCATATCCATCATATTAGATTAAAATATGTACGCGTCATTAAAATACTAGCATCAGTAGATATTTGTTAAAAAGAAGTTTGTAAATGGATGTCAGCCTGCCATCCCATGATAGCAAACTCTGTGGGAAATTTCTAATAAGCTGCACTCATTCGCTCCTGAAAAACGCTATCCAACGTTTTATTAACATTACTATTTTTATTTTAATTTTTATAATGATTCATTTGGTTAATTTCCTTGTTAGTCATTCACATTGAAAATCTAATCTATATTCCTTAACACAACACATTGAACATTCTATAATTCCAGAAAATACTGTAACAATTTCTTGCAATAGTTCTTGCAAACAAAACTAAAAGAACTGAAGCACAATGTTACTCTTTCTGATATAAGATATTTAATATCTGTAGGCCGAACTGTCATTTTAAAGGGTAGCACAATAGTAACACAAGCAAAAAGGGTAATAAACATAAACTTTGATCAGCTAGTGGGACAGAGGGCTGAATTGATGGAATACATAATGTAAAAATAAAAACAATTAAAAACAATTAAAGTCACTTTCAGTGCTTATTCTCCTATAGCTCATCATTTTATTACATATAGAACTGTATATCAGTGCTCACACTGACACATGTACATACTTATACCTGCACACTCACTTACTTACGCAAACATGCATTCAAACACAAAATAACACACTCACACACACACTAACACAGACACACACACTTTTGGATATTAATAGCTATTTTAAGGTGTGGAGCCAGACTGAGCTTTCAGGTTCAGCCAAAATTCACATAAGTGTAGTCTCACAGGATGACTCAGTGCTTGTGTGTGTGTGTGTTCATGCATCACTGGATGGAGAATTCTTTCCCGGCATGATTCCAGCTGGCTCTAAGTCATAACAGCCTCTTATAGATTTTTAATCACCTCGCCTTCTTCCGTGGAAAATGCAATTGCATTGCATTTTGTAACAAGGAGGGCAACAGGCATTGTCTTCTTTGCAGCAGCTAACATTAGAGATAATGGAGCAAGTCTCTATGGCATCAAATTGTCAATCACTGTAAAACATGGGGG
The DNA here is from genome assembly GCA_019802435.1 of Corydoras maculifer. NCBI lineage: Eukaryota > Metazoa > Chordata > Actinopteri > Siluriformes > Callichthyidae > Corydoras > Corydoras maculifer. Next base: position 273,779 of record JAFMOD010000677.1, read on the forward strand.
TATTGATCCATAGTCCTTAATGGATGGTATTCAGTTGTTCTGTCCTGTCCTCCTGAATAGAAGAGGTGAAGGCAACAGTAGACTGCAACTTCTCCTACATGAGATGCTTCCTGAAATACATAAATGCCAGTTTATTTGCCTTAACTGTCTTAATATTAAGAGTACTTAAGAGTTAGAACTGAGAATTTAGCATCATGAAAAACATTATTTGATTGATTTAAGAGGTTCATTGTGTGAAAGAAAACAAAATCCCAAAATGTACATTATGATGACTGATTTGGTTTTTGTGGTTAAAGATAACATTGCTGTGACTTTATTTTTACCTTACACCAATCCCGTTATCATAAACACTAGCTATTATGAAAGGCCTTGAGGGATTTTTTTAATTTGGCATTATTTTAATTTTGTCTTAAATTAAATTAGATCCCAAGATACTAAATAAGCAATAATTTACAGCCGTTATTGGAATTTTTTTCTTTCATTATTTTATTAAACCATTGAATTTAGTGTTCCACAAGGCTCAATGCTAAGGCCAGTATTTTTAATTATTTTTGCTTTCTTTAGCTGGAAGAAATATGACATTTTATTTTATTTCAAAAATGACACATCATTACTTACATAGAAATCTGATCTATGCTACAGGGTTGGCCAATGGCATTTTTAATTTTTGTTTGTGTTGTATATTCATTTGTAATGATTTTACCCAACACTCCATTTGTGTACATTTTTATTATGTTGTAATTATTTCCTCTAATCTTTAATAATCTTGTACAGCATTTAGCTTGGCATTTTCATTTCAAGTTCTTTATCTCATAAATACAATACCGCATGAATGACTTAAGGTACTATTTGCAAAGCTGGCAAAAAATTGTTTTTTTTTTAGATTGTTAGATTTGTTTAGATTGTTAGAGTAAAGTTCTAAGTCACTATTGAACTGAAATTGCTTACAAAAATACAGTAAAATGTACATGAGGAGTGCGGTAATACAGTGGCCCCCTCAGAATTGATGGAACATATGTAAGACAGTGTCTTAGCATGCGCACTCCAAAACAAAAAGCGCTGTTAAAAAAGTGACTTATTTCTGGCTTTAGGTGAACCTGCAGGTGCACCTGAGCCCTTTCACTGTCACAGCGCTGCACACACCACTGGCGAGAACTGCATGGCTAACCACATTAGAGTCCTTGTGTTTTATACATCCATTTTAATCTACACACATAAATATGCATATCAACCTCAGCGATTCACATATTAATGTATAAATAGACTTGATGGCATTTCTCGGATGCACTTTCTGCATCAGTTATCACCTATTAATATCTATCTATCTATCTATCTATCTATATATCTATATATATATATATATATATATATATATATATATATATATATATATCCCCTGAATGGGTATGGGGAATATACATACATACATACATACATACATACATACATACATACATAATCTTGTATGTCATTCTGTTATCTGTAGGATGTGCAATAGTATGTTTTGTATCTTTTATAGCCCCTAATATATATATATTTTTTTATCATTCTATGAATAGACAAGAGAACGCTTACAAACAGGACAAAGGTTCTGTATGGAACTTCTGCATGCAAGTACTATCATGTAACTATATTTTATATATGATAAAACTACTGTAAGATATTGGGGGAACGATAATCACAAGATCACATATGGATATAAATGTGCCAGTCTGATAAACTCTAGCAATGTAAATAATGTGGCTTTAGCATATGCAGAATAAAATGAATTTGATGTGTTTGTGGGAGAAAGGGGTTGCTTTGCTCATAGCTGTGTGAGTATTGCTCTGCCAAAATTGGCTGTATTAACTAATCCTTCATGTGTCGCTGTAAAACTCATCAATTGTGTCATGCACAAAGACATGTTTTCTTTTTTCCAATTTATCGTCTGATGTTTATTTTATTATCTTATGCTGCTTTATTGTGTCCAACTCGTATCTATAGTATATTCTTATACATGCACAGATATACATACCATCTTTCCATATACCAATGAATATAAGACATAATTATACACAATTGCAGGACACACTATACACCGTAATATTTTTATATCAGTGTCTAATTTGTACAGAGTTTATATATTAATACATGTAAGTCTCTTTCATGTTAATATTTTTATTAATTATATATACAATAAAGTTTTTTTTCTGTCAATTTAGAACAGACATATGGCAATTAGTAAATGTTAGTAATTTAGTATGCCCACTCTTCGAAAAAGGATACCCATTCAGATACCCATGTCTAAATGGATGTAATTATACGATCATAAGTGGTCACTAAAATCTGTATGATGGATGGAAGGAAAAATGCCTTTATAAGGTCAGACAGACTAGCCATGGATAAAGATGGTCATTCAGTTAACACTACCAATATTCCCCTTGTTCTAAGCATGGAAATGGTTAGGCCTTACGACCCACTTTAAAATAAAACAGCTAATTTAATTACTAAATATTTTTATTCAATTAATCTAAACAAGTAACTAAGCTGAGCTTAGACTAAGAGTGCCAAATATGTGCATAACTTACACGGTGCAGACTTCAAAATGATGGCACGTCATCAGTGTTCCATATAACTGATGAATAAGACAAGTCTTTTTTAAGCATGTTTAAGCTTTTGCATAATAATAATTTGTATATAATAACTACAACTTACAGGTAGCAAATTAGTAGCTTATTTATAGTGCAATTTATGAAAAATGAAAAAAATACAAAATTTTCTGTCCATACAAAGCACAGTATAAATGGCTTGAATCAAAAGTCACTGTGTGTGTGTGTGTGTGTGTGTGTGCGTGTGTGTGATTGTATGAATCCTGATAAAGAAATCAAGCGAAGCTGGACATATTTGATCAAGCTGCACTATGATGACATGAGAAAACTGTCATTACATAGACCAGAGTTGCTATTATTCAAAAGACAGTGTATGAGAGAGGAACTTGGAGAGAAAGAAAAAACTGGGATGGCGTTTTATTATGTAGGCGACAAACTTGGCTTGCCACATTTTAAAATTAAATTAGCCATCCATGCCATAATCGCAGTATGGTGCACTTTCACATTACTTACATACAGCCATGTGGGTAAGCAATCTGGTCTGTGAGAAAGAAAGAAAGACAAAGGAAAAATAATTTTTATGGCTTGTATTCATATTTCTTTCTCTGTTTGTCTGTGTGTGTGTGTGTGTGTGTTTTTTGTAAGTGTGAGAGAGTGTGTATGATAAAAGAATGAGAAACTAGATTGACAGGTAGACAGTGAGAAAAGTATGAGCATGTAACTGAAGTGAGAAGAGGGTTTGTGAACAGAAAGATCGAGATGAACTGACTAAAAACTTCAAAGAGTTACAACAGGATCAGTTTAGCACAGATATTCAACCTGAGGCCAAAGAGACACAATTACATTTAAAACAGTGAAAATGTGGATCTAAAATAGAAAATGGCAGAATGTCTGCTTTCTGTAGCAAAGTGTTGGGCATTTGAGTATTTGTGACCTTATTTACATGTAGTCCTTTCTTCTATTGTGAGGTTCTTCATATCCAGATAAAAATACAGCCCATAAAATGGAGGTGAAGTTAAGTCTTTTTTTCCCTCACTACTATGCCTTTTGTGCAAATGACATCTTTGGTATTTTCTGCCCTATGTTGCTACATTGTAAATATTAACCTTTTTAAGAGTGACCTATATTCATGAGAGGTTAAAAACCTTGTTCAGGTTTCTCATTGTGAAAATCATGCTCATTGAAATCATTAGATATTCTGATAAGCACTCCAGCAACCCAAGCAAAGGGGTGCATAGAGTACAATAATAAGGACGAATACTACAAAATGCATAAAAATGTTAAATTTGCTAAAACAATTGGACATATTTGTTTTTACCACATTCTTAGACCTTGTACTTTCCAAATGAGCCACCAACTATGGTAAACAGTAGAAGAAAATACACTTCTTCCCTCAGCTATAGAGGAATTACAGTAAGTGACACTTTAAAGTTGGAACTGAAACCACCTCTGTTTTTTCCTACAGGAGCTTTAATCCCTAAACAGCACATTAAAAGTAGATGGAGAAGATGTATCTTAAACTGAAAAGCATATAAGAATAAAGAATAACATGAATACATCTAAGCATAGTCTACATAATTAAACATGCAGCATAAAATATATATTTTTCAAACCAAATGTTTCTAATTGTGATCATAAATATGAACTTTCAGAGTGCCTGCCTGCACAATTAGTCAATCACAGCCTAATAGGATGCTATATTTTATTGAATAATATAAGACATTAAGGTCACTAATCTGATCATTTGTCAAGAAGCCAGACATGGATTGCTACTGTTTATTCTTAGATCTTAAAAAAAAAAAAAAATGTAAATGTTTTTTTGGTTGTGACGTCAGTCCTATTTCGTTAGCAGTGCCAATCAAATAATTTATGGTCACTATGTAAAGAAATGATAAAAATCATCTTATTAGGGCCTACTTTAAACTGTAATCACAGTTGTTAATTATGTAGAATCAGGTCTACAGATGTTTTCACACAGATTTTTAAAGCCACACAATCAATATGATCATGTGTCTGTCCTTTTGATTTATAATATCATTCAGATTTTTCTGTTTATTTTGCCAAATATTTTAGTTGCTGGATTAGATGAGGAGGTGGAGTGTTGCACTGACTGTAAATGACTTCTTAAGTTAAAAAAAATGCAACTGTGAAGGAAATAGGAAACATCATGAAGCAAAAATGAAAAACTTTTCCTTAATGTAATGCATGTGGATAAAATGATGGTGAGGTAGCATTGTTTAAAAAAACAACATTTAGGTGGCAAAAAAATGTGTGTGTTTGTGTGTGCACGCTATGGGAAAATAATTTGCTCATTGCCACAGGCTTTGTGCCTTTCGTTCCTGTACTGTGTGCTCCCAATGTGTTAGTCCTTAACCCTACATGTGCTTTATGTCACTAAATGATGCTGTCAGCATTAATACGACTTTACAACATCTTTCTAATAAGGCCAGTAGAGAGCTGAAGACTCTCTGTGGTATTACAAAATTAGTTTTTACATTATTACACCCAGGAACCATTATGGTTACAGGCTTGTATCAAATACTGTGATAATCTTGGCATCACTGTGTATTACCACTTACATCAGGCTAAAATGCTAGATGACTGTTAAACGTCATGGCAAATGGTCACCGTGACAATGTTATATTAACCTATTAAAAATGTTGGGTTATTAGATAAAATACAAGAAATGCCAAAAACAAATAAAAAAATTTTTTTTCCCACTTGGTATTTTGTAAATATTAAAAAATAAAAAATGTAATTGACCCCAGTCCAAATCACCAGGAAAAATGTCTTCTATTTTTAAAAATACCAGCATGCAGGGCAGTATAAATCTTGAAACCCTCCTTTTCGTTTTAGAGAAATAATAAACTAGATTTTAAATTGTATGACATTTTATTAAATGTAAAACCTTTTACAAATGCATATGATTATTAATTGTGTATTTAAATTCTCTTTTTTTTCTCTCTATGTAGCTGTGTGTCTGGTGTTTGGATGTATAATATTTCCTGACGGCTGGGATGCAGAGGTGATTCGGGACATGTGTGGTGAGGAGACAGGGAAATATACACTGGGAAACTGTTCTGTGCGCTGGGCCTATATCCTGGCCATTATTGGCATCCTGGATGCCCTCATCCTCTCATTTCTTGCATTTGTCCTGGGAAATCGTCAAAGCGACTTCCTACAGGATGAAATCAAAGCTGATAATAAAGGTAAGAAGACTTAAATTAAAACTTTGTGCTGTAACTAATTAAAATTCTAGTGTTTTCAGATTTTAACCAGAAAACCCAAATGAACAAGTGATACAGTCTTTGCTGTACCAAAGTACAGCAAACTCGTTTAAGTCTATGGGGCTGGCAAAAGCCTTTATAATCACAATTAGCCTGGTCTTAATGAGAGGGACAGGATGTGGGCTATTGCTATTGCTGATTAAACTACTAGCTTGCACATGAGGTAGAGAGAAGCTGGAGGCAGGACCTCAGCTCTTTCCTGCATGTTCTCCAGCTTCTGCAGAAACTTTCTACTCGGTTGATAAAAATAAGTAGCAGCTGGTGCCACAGTTCCACAGATTAGCAACAATTAATAGGGAAATGTGGAGTGTTGATGCATGGACATTGAAGATGAGTAATTTTGAAGGAAAGTAAGTGAACAACACAAATCAACTCTTTAATGCAGGTAGCTTATAAATGAGGATCTAAATAAAATAATTAGGTAAATAAAACAGTACTTTTCTCCAGCAGGGTTTCACATTTTAGAAAAAAAAAAAGTGATGATTAGGACTCTTTTTTAAACATATTGATCTGCCAAATGACTTGCATGGGCTGAAATCTAAAATTGACTAAGAGAAAGCGCTGACTAGTGCTTACTGTTCAACATTCTTAAGTGTCATGTGATAGAGAAGACAAGGTGCAAAGGATAACAACTATAATGGAGAGAAGGATTTATAAAATTTGACATATCTATAAACTAATACACAATTTAAATGGAAATTGTTTTGTAATATTATTAAACTAACAGCAATAGAAAAGCAAAATATTTGCAGAAAATAACCTCAACCTATGTGTTTTTTTAATCCCTCATCCCATAGTGTTTACACATCTCAGCTAGAAGTATTCACATTGTGATGGATACAGGTTAAATGGGGATGATGGCCTTTTTTTCTGAACACATCATAGGGCATATGTGTATAAATATTTCATCCTCCTTTCTGAAGCCAGATCTCTGTACTAGACTCATTCTCCCATTGTGTGACAAGCAGATTTCATCATCCTGCTTTTACGTCGTGTCAGTGATGCAGGAGTATCTGGGCAAAAGAGTAAAGATGGAGCTTTGTGCTATGTTTTGGAGGTGCAATTACTCAGACACTAATAAATCATTTCAAATGACTATCATAATCGAATACATAATAACACGAATAAATGTAAATAAACAGCAGGACAGAGAGAAAAGTAAAAAAAAATGAATATGCAAAGCTGCCAAAGAAAGTAGGGAGAAAAAATGAAAAATGATACGCTAAAAAAACCTCTAATTCCTTCATAGCTTTCTGATTCTATTGAGGAAGTTGCCATGGTTACATGTCTGATTCCAGCAGGATAAGAAGGGCTGCTGCTCTCTCCCCAGCGACTGGGCACTCCACAGCTGTGCCTTCTGTTTCTCTCTCTCTTTCTCTTTTTCCTCTCTAAAACACGTGTGTGTGTGTACACACATGCACGCACATCCACACAAACACATTAACGCAAAGACATGGTTTTAGTTGATTTTTTTTTAACCACAGCAGTGAATTATACAGGAGAAAACAGCATAGTGTCTGTATAGCATCTGTTATAGACAGAAAATCAGTTTTACAGCATCAAGCTGGGTGACAAGTCTTTATTCATAGTTCTCTGTTTCTTTTTTTGTCTTCAATTCACTTTGTTTGCTATTTCATTTCCATCTAAAACACTCCAACAAAGGTTTTATCTAGAACACAGCATTACAAAAACCATTACTCTAAACACATTCTTTTAAGCATTTGAAATGGTTATTTTGATCATGGTAGCATGAAAAACCCATCAGCCATGGTATCAAGCTAATGAGTAAAGCACCACGTTCCCATTCTTGTTACAAGAAAAGAAACCTTGGGGAAATCCTGCAACCAATTTGCTGACTCGCTCAGTATTTCATAGAACACACCTGGACATGCAGCACAACTGAGAGTAATTATTCTGCGTTAAAAATAAAAAGGGTGTTTTTTTGTAATTAAGAGTTAAACTTTTGAACTACCAACTTTTGAACTAGCATATTTTATTTTAGGTAACATTATTGGCATTTCAATCATTCATTCATTATCTTCCGCTTATTCTCTATTAGGGTCGCGGTGGGGTTCCCCATGCCCATCCAGGGGAGAACGTCTCGGGCGCTGGGCAGATAGACCCAGGACAGGGCGCCAATCCATCGCTGGGCACACACTCACTCACACAGACACACTCTAAGCGGGGCAATTTTGAGAATTCAATTAACTTGATCCATGTTTTTGGACTGTGGGAGGAAACTGGAGAACCGGGAGGAAACCCACGCAGACACGGGGAGAACATGGAAACTCCACCCAGATGGGGATTCGAACCGGGAATCCCTAGCGCTGAGAGGCGAACGTGCTAACCACTAAGCCACCGTGCCGCCTTGCATTTCGAACATCTTGACATAATTATTGTTTGGGAATAAAAAAAATTACATTATATGTATTCTAAGAACTACAACAAATTAACATTTGTAAATCGTTTTGAATTTTCTATATTTGAGAAAAAGTTTCCCTACAATATAAAAACAAAATAAAAACTATGAAGTCCTAAAAGTTGACAAAAGCATTTATTTATTTCTTACAAATTATGATCCAGTATTAGTATATAATACTAGTATAAGTGGACACAGATTTTTATTTAAAAAAACAGAAATAATAAAGTGGCTTAGTGGTTAGCACGTTTGTATTCATGATTTGGTACAAAAGCAGTATCCAGGAGTCTTTGATGATCAGAGGATTTCCAGTTCTCAACAAATGCACTAGAAAATGATTGAGATGTTTAAAATCATGGACCTCAAAGAAAGATTATAATTATTTACATATTTCTCCCACAATAGTATAAAATATTAAATGAATCAGGCGGTATTTCATTGCATAAAAGCCAAGGGTACAAACTCGAGCTGTGATCTCTCATCTCTCAAATGGCACTACATCAAGAACTGCCATATAACCACATGGACCAGGGATTACTTTGGCAAACCTAGTCAAACACTACAATATAATTACAAATGCCTATGACCTCAGTTTCTTTTATTTGATCCTTAGTTTTTAGAAGAATTCGTACCACATTTGTCCATCTGCTTGAAATGCAGATTTTTCCGATGCAGTTTTTTAGATGCAAATCAAAACTTGCACCTGTAAGTGTCACTTAAAGTTGTGCAAAAATGTAATTAGCTATCAGAAATATACCATTTTGACATCTGGTTTAATGTGAAGATGCAGTTCCTTAGTTTAAAGCTCATCGATCATTTCGGATTCAAATGATTACAGAAAAACACTAAATACACTTCCATATATGTAGTGCACAATTACATGAACACTTTCAATCTTTAAAAAGGCAAAGATAGTACTGCTTTGTACTATTATTCAAGGCACACTTTATACATGAAAGCAGCTGTATGCAAAAATGTATTTATTACAAGACTTAAAATAAAAGCAGCCTGAACTAAACAACCATTTCTATTCTATCTTTACAGACTTTGCAGTATCCAGGGTAAGTTTCCCAATTGCTGTGGCTTTCATGCTTGTGTTGCTGTATGCAGTGATTGTGTGCTAAACATCAGTGTTGTGATGCTTTAGTATCCTGGCAATATGTATGCTCTGTTGTCAATGGGAGTTAGCAGTGTATTGGCTTTCTCAAGCCTAAATCTAAACATGCTGCCCCACCCAGCACAAAAGAAGATACTTGGTCACAAAATGGCAGAAAAATCTGTTCTCTGTGTATTAAACCCTGAATGCAACATAGAGTAGGTAAGTTAGTGAGTAAGTAAAAGAGTGAAAGAAAGAGAGAGAGAGAAATGAAAATAAGTGGTGAAGTATGATTCTGTGTTAAAAGAAGCAACCCGAGGCCTTCCTCCTGGAAAATGCAAATGCCTGCTTCATCCGTCAGGTCAGAGAATACGTCCAGTTGAGTCGCAACACATTTCCAGCAGCCCTGCAGGCCAGCATACATTTTCGGCTGCACTAAGAACTAAAGGGCAAAGAACTGACAACTAAATTACTAACTAACAAAAATGTAAAAGCAGTAAAATAAAAAACACACATAAATACCAGACACCAGACTGCATGATAAATGCATGTATGAAAACTTTGCTGATTGACACTGCAGCAAAACAAAATAGTTTGAACTCTAAAAAGGACAGCTTTAGTTCAGTTGGACATTTAGTGTGAAAAAAACAAATTAAAATATATTATGGATAATACGCCGAGGATAATTATAATTTTACCTACTATCCCTATGTTTTGGACAGTGTTATACATAATGTATATCTATCATCAAATTTTGATTAATAATGCTGTTTCCTCCCCAGCAGCCATTGCATCTGACATCCTCACTTCGAATGGACGGTGTAAGATCAACAGCTAAACTAATTATTTAATATTCCTCCTCCAGATATGCATGCATTCCTTGCATGTTGCTTGAAACTGCTTTTGTCAGAGATCATGCCTTTAAATACCCACTTCTGGTTTAATACTATTGAAAGAATGGTGCAGAAATTGACCTTTTTTCCTTGTGTATTATTTCTTCCTAAATATTTCCCTTAATCTTTTTTTACCCTGTAATTAAGAATGGCAGATGTGACAACAAATACATCACAACCAACGTCTCACACTTACAAGAAAAATATTTTCTCTTGTATTAGTTATATATTATTTAAATATTCAATTGCAAAGAGGTTACTAAAGAGCAATATCTTGATGGTTTGGGTGATGTTCTACAAATGTAACGAATTCTAATTCACATTTTACTAGATTAAATAGGGAGATGTTGATGTTTCAGAGTAGGTTTTTATTAATCTGGATAGAAGATGAACATGTACAATACTTGTATTGTTGAATATTTTAGTGCTTTAAATGATACCTTTTTTCAATGTTTTTTCATTGTAGCTATGTGTGATTGAGCATATAAAATGTATTATCAGTCATAATAATTAAAGCTACCTAATTAAAGTGTTGCTGAAACAATATTGTAAGCTTGCCTCCACAGTCTTCAGGAAAAATGTTAAACACAATAAGGTCATTGTAGATTTAAATTTTTGAGTTGTTAGATCAGAAGAGCAGGTACCTGATACTGCCAAATACCCCATTTTCTAGTCTGATTTTTAGCCAGGAACTCTTTGATTCATCACTTGAAATAACTCACCAGGCATTCCCACCTACCCTTCTATTAGAAAGTGCTTGGTCAATGTCAGCCAAATCACTTTAATGTGTCCTAGGTAAAGACATTCACCCTGCTATGCAGTTAATCTCCAGCCAACACTTAATGATCACCTACAAGGCAGAGAAGCCATACTTGGGCACCTGTTCAAAAGTCTCCATTAGCACAAGGAGCAGGTGGTACCACAGTGTTCCACCATATGTTTATGTTTGTCTTTCATTCCTTCATCTTTATTATACAAGTATTTTTTGGGCATTATCAGGTGGTGGGCCATGTGGAATAGTTTGTGGAATTACGCGTGACATAAGCAGGTCAATGATAGTGTAATAACAGATCATTTGAATCAATGTTATATCACTCAGTGTTTATGGTTCTTTTTAACAGTCCTTTTGCCTCCTAATACCAATTTATAAGTGAGGAATATAGTTTTTTATTAAACTGGATGGTGGTTCTCAGTGGGTCAGCTGAAAATATTGGCACTATCACTGAAACAATAGCTTGCAGGAAAGTGCTGACAAACTGCGCTATGGTAAGGGGGGATAAGGAATTCAGCTGAAATAAGAGTTTTATTAAAACTAAAATAATTAAATTGATAAAAAATACCTTTAGGGGTGTTTTGTGTTGAGCTGGTCATCTATCCAGGGTATTCCCCCATTTTTGCCCTGTGAGTATTGGGATATGCTCCAGCAAGGCAAGCCTCACAAATCTGTCCAGGACCACAGGGTGTGTGCCACTCCTACCATGCACATCGCACTGAGGATACTGCATAGGGAATGTACACCTAAACAGACACACACAAAAAAAAATTATAACTCATGATGCAAACAACGCTTTGCACAATACACTAACTAAGCTACACTATTTTCATATGGTGTATTATGCAGCAAGATGTAAATACCAGTGTATGAGATGGAAGCTCAGATTAATGCCCCAGCACCTAACTATCACAAAAGCTTTGTAACTGTGAATATGCTAATTGCCATCAGGAGCATCTGCATTTGTGCTAACTTTGTCTTTATAGCAATCACAGAGCAGTACTTTACAGTAATTTAGTAAATGACAGATGTATTTAATTAAACCACAACATATATGTAGAACTTAACATTGGCAGCGGAATAGTTATTTAATTGTCAGAATATCAGCTCCAACTATAGAGAATACCATGTACATTACATAAGAGAAGAACAGACAAGCACCTTGTAAGGGTTTCCTTTTCTTCTTTGATAATACAACTCACTAAACTTTCATAGGAAATGGATTAAAGGCACCAATTCTGAATGATAAGACATTCTAAATATAGCTTCAATATCATACTGATCCTATCCTGTTCTGATCTGTTTTGCTAACATCAGCATTCAAACTGCACAATGTTATATGGATTTAGATTTCTTTGTAGTTTTCTCACTGCAGTATAAAAATGAAGAAAAAAATATACATCGTGGATTATTGGCCACTGCAGTATTTAATCACATTGTATTGTTGACAGTGAGACTGAGATAAGATAAGACAGGTCTGTGTACTAAGACTCCCTGGATTCTAAAGATGGATGGGGATTGTGCTGCCAGGGTGAGAGGCTCAGGACATGTCTGTTGTGTAATGGACCATAAGTTGAATTGAATGTGTTGAGAGTAAAAGATGACATTTGTTAGGGTTTAAAAGCATTTACTGGCAAAGGCAGCAGACAAGCCTATAGCTATTCAGAAATGACACACCTCAGACGTAGCCCTTTATCTAATTATAGGATGTGTTACTCACTTTAAAAGAATATCGAATTTAAATTTTCAAATCTCAGATGAGGAAAGGTAAAGTAAAAGCAGAGAGAGAGAAAATGAGAATGGTAGAAAGTGAGAGGGAAGCAGAGAGAGCGAATGGGAGAGAATTAGTACTAATAGTACTGAAAGTGCATGTAAGCACTACTAGACCATAAACTGATTTTGTAATATGACAGGTTTTCTGTATAATTTTAAAGTAACATTAGTTGGAAACTGTCATGTTTTAAACTTGTCTTCTGATAAAATTTCCTCTAGCACACAGGTCAACCATTGATTTTCTAAGCTACTCAAAATAAAAAGGGGCTGGAACAATGTCCCAGCACTTACTGAGGACCCTAGGAAACGGAATATACACAGATACTGCCACAGCCATCTCTAATTCACTTGACAAAAGTCCACACAAAAAGTACCTAGGCTACACGACCTTAGAGATGATGTATCTAGAAACATAATGACGCATTTGATGTATTGTACCAAAAGGTTAAATTCTGTTAATAAATGTTAATAAATTAATTTTAACAATAAAAATGAATATTTTCTATGGATGTACTTGTTTACAGAGGTTTAATTAAAGATTGTTTTAGTTGGTTTGCACAGCTTGCTGTTCATTTTGCAGCTATAAAATTAAAAGGAGTTTTAGGAGTAACATTGAGAGGCTATTTCTTGACAGTGAGAGAGTCATGGGGTGATCTCCAATTAAACTATTAACAGGTCTTCGGAATGTGAGTGGAAACTGGGGTACCCAGAGATATCCCACTCAGGCACAGAAAGGATATTCACACTCCACAGAAAAAGGACCTTTGTTCACCCCAACTGGAAACTGAACCAAAGACCTTCTTGCTGTGAGGTGGAAGCACTAAACACTGCACCACCATATGCAGCGAAACAATTCTATAATACTATATTTGTACAGAAATTTGAACAGTTGGGTAAAGTACAGTATAAAATTTTTTTTTAAAAAAAACCACTGTACGTAGTAAAATATAACAGTATTGACTGGTGAAAATTGGGGATGAGTTGGTTTTAAAGACATTTTAAATTCTGCCTTTCTTTATCCTGTATTCACAGTCGCTCAACCCATAATTTTAAACTGACAACACCCATTTGTTATTACCCATCCCTGCTTTGTTGATTTTAGGTTTCTCTGCTCTTGCTGTATTACCCTATCTGGATCCATTATGTACAGCCTTTTAATTGTTCTTCTTTTGTTTTGTTTGTTTTTGCTTCCAGATTGAGATTCGTGACGCAAAGGATCCCCGATTTGGTGTCCCGCGGTTTCACTGAAGAGACGTCACCTCCTCCTCTTACCTTCCTTCTTTTTTCATCCCCTGCCCTTCTCTCCTTGTCCTCTCAGGTCTGTGTCTCTGACCGCTGTTGGGAAGCTGTTTGCTCGGCTCTTTGTAATATAGGACTGGCTTGGAGCACACATCAAGAAGTGAACCTATTCCACACACCTGTTTAAAAAGAATCCAGAACCAAGACAAAAGTTCATTTTAAAATGCAGCTTTACAAAACCAACAAACTCTGGGAAAGTGACTAACTGTATAAAGTATTAATACTATATTATTATTATTATGATTATTATTATTATGGTTATAATTACAATGATAGTAATGATTGTGCTTGCAACGGCTGTATTATGTTCCAATGATCATTTTATTAAAAATGGAAAACTATATCATTTCTAGCTTTAAAAATACATTTGAATTAATTATTGCATATGTACAAGTGCTTGGGTGCTACTTCAGTCACTAATAAATAAAAAAGTGAGCCAAAAATTAGTGAGAAAGAAAAAAAGAACAACATTTGTACAGCACAAGATGTAATTTTGAAGTCCACTCTTTCCTGGAAGATTTTGAACTCCCTTCTTTGTACACACGTTGTCAATGAAATTAGTATGAAAAAAATGCATTCGTCAATTAAAGATTTTTATGGTGACAGGGTACAAACAGTTCTTCACCAACATATATTCACATCCCATCATCTAAATATATTACCAATATTATTTGACAATGTGGAAACCTAATTTAAATATTTAATTCTGGCATGGAACTTCCACAAAGCTACATTTCACAAAGCATCTGAAGTTTTTTAATCTTGCTCGCATTTCTATAAGGGTTTCTATATTTTTGTTTTATTTTGGTGTGTGTATTTGCCACTTCTAACAACAGTGAGGCTGTCAACCACAATCAGTGACTAGCAACAGATCTTCGAAATCTACCAACAATAATTTTGCAACTTGTTATTTAATCTTGCCCGTTTTGGTCTTATTACATTTTTTATTTGTTTTTTTTTATCCATTGTTGTCCGAAGGGAAGCCCTGCATGCTGCATTTTACTCAGGCCCGACATGTGATGCACTGAGCAATTGTATTTCACCATCTCTCAGAGCCTAAAAGCAGAGAAACTGTGAGAACCGACAACTGCACAGCACAACAAAGCTGACCATGATCAACACATGATATTTCAGAGCATGTTTCTTGTCAAAGGAAAAGACTGAGAAAACATTTGATTGCTGGCTTTTAAACTCACATGGGCTTGATACGATTTCAGCATCAAACAAATCCAGTGCAACTATCATTCCCCAGGAAAATAAATATTTTTATGTAACAAATGCTCTTAAACTCTGCACTATTCTCGATTCAGGCCATCACGGGTTTCTCCATATTGTATTAATCTAACTTTAGACTCTTTATGAGAATAAAAATGTTGGAAGGCAAGCACTATATTGTCAGGTTATAAGTGTTTGCAGTCGTGTGATTGATCAAGATGAGATGGCATTGATTTGTTTCCTTAATAGGCTGTGTGAAAATGGCAAACTGAGCAATTACACATACAACACTCCATGTATATTTATTCTGCCATATTATGTGTTTACAGTAACATTAAAAGTTACATTTTCATCACCTCAAAGATTCAATTTTCTAATGTACGTCTTGTACACAAACCTTCCTTACACCATGTATTGCTTGTACAGACTATGTGCGCTATACAAAGGAAGTTTTATTGACTTTGAATGAAAGTGTCTTTTTCAGGCTTTTGAAAGATTACATAAACTCATTTTTAGACCTGGTTTGGCTTTTGAAAGATTACATAAACTCATTTTTAGACCTGGTTTGCACTTTGGAGCTTTGTGTTTGTGCAGAACTTTAAACACAAAGCTAAAGCATGTAATGTGAATTTCTTATGGTGCTGTATTCCTGTCCCCTCATTTATTTGTATTCTTGAAGTCATCGCAGCTTCAAATATCCACAGCCGTAAAGCTACAAAGATGGTATGGACAGATGATTATCAGAGAGATGAGATATGAGAAGCTATGAGAAGAGGAGGAAGATGAGTGGTACAGAAATATACCTTTTCCCTAGTAATGCCTGCCTTTTTTCTTTGTGGAGCCAAGTTATTAATTGTTAATCACACAAACTTCTAAAAACAACTCTTTATTGCTCAAATAATAGAAACCCACTGCCTGGATTTAACTCCCATTGGACAAGTACTGTTAACAGCTGGTAACAAGTTATTAACCCTAACTGATACACTTAGTAGCTTCTCATCTGTTAAATAACCATGTCTGGAGACATATTCTGTGGTCATGAGGGTTCAGAAGGGTAAAATTATTGCCATTTCAAGTGGAAAAACATCAAATGAGATCCTGGAACTACTGTCCAAACTTTCCAACTTAATAATAAAAAAGTGGAAGGACAGTGTGGAAACAATATTCGAGGAAGGAATGTGGCTGAAATAAAAAAAATTGTCAAAAAACAACTTTTAAATTCAGGGAATTGTTTAATTGTGAAAGTAAGAGCATTTCCGCATGCACAATGTTAAGAGAACTGAAGGGATTGGGAATAAACAGCTGTATAGCCTTAAGAAAACCACTTGTCAGAGAGGTTGACCAGCAAAAATGTACTTTATTTCACAAGGGAGCAAATAAAGAAAGAAGTGCATGTGGTCTGAGGAGTCCAGATTTATCCTGTTTCAGAGTTATAATGAACATTAGCATCCCGGCATTTATTTTAGAAAATCACTTCCCTAAAAACATTGCTTTTTAAAACATTTGGCATTTAAATGTTTACTGTATTAGCATTAAAACAAAAGGCAGAGAAATATATGAACAAAATCCTTTCCACCTTAATATATGGTAGCATAACATTTAAAAACAATTACATTAATCACTTATGTTCTGTAACCAATAATAAGGTTCTTAAACCTCCCTACTTGAATGTTGGACCACCTTTGTTTTGCCAACTGCTTCATGGCTTACAGATTTGATAAATAATTTTTGTTAAATGCTGTTTTGAAAGCTCTCCCCATTTCAGTAGGACTCAGATCTGGAAACATTACTGACCATTTCAAATTCTTTGCTTTGTACTTTTTGGATATTATTTCTGGATACTTCTCAAATTATTATATTGATTCAACCAGGCCCTTTAAAAAGCCCACTTCAAAAAGCTCTGCAGCTCTGTTGGTAACTTTGATTTATAATTGATACATAAACCGGTTACTAGACCATTCCTACAGATTATTTCTTTACAACATCAAGTAAGTCTGACCGTTTTTGCCTGAGCAGACTATTCAGTTGTCAGGCTGCATCTTGTGCAATCAATATATAGCCGATTCATAACTCTGTAACTGAACTAATGATTAATTAAACCAAGTAAGCCCATCTAACTTTAAAGCTCATCTATATTCATTAGCTTCCAGTAGATGCCTGCATCCTGTACAAAGCCCTCACACTGGCCTATATAACAATCTCTGGATCTGCTTCATCTTACCAATACTTCTATACCCCAAAAACATCTTTTCCTGCTTTGCTTACTACATTCTAGTAGTGCTGCCTGGAGCAAATACCTCACCATCGTGGCAATTTACACACATCTTTTATCACTAAAAAAACGCAGACATGACGTTAAAAAAAAATAATTCCTAAGAATAAATATTTTGTCTACGCTTTTGCTCTAATCTATTCATCTGTATTTTTTCTAAATATAAAATAAATAAATAAAAATGAGTGTGGGGCAATTTCATTGGAACAGATCAGGAAATTATCAGGATTTGACAATAATGCAGTTTAGCTTGTAACTTACTGACTTGACCTTTCTTACTCTTATGTCCCTTTTTTGTATGTAAAATGGCTGAATGTGAGCATAACCTGAACATTTTCTAAAACATTTTTTTCACTTTCATATTTTAAAAATGCAAAGTTTGTGAGTAATGTTGGTCAGTAAATTTGGCGAAAGATTATTTTATGTAATATGAACAACTAATTTTGAGGAAAAAAAAAAAAAAAAAAAAAAAAACACGTGTTGGTTTTAAGTCATGCAGATTTTACATAATGCACACATGCCTTTTTCATGAAACATCTTTTCCAGAAACACATATTTGGAACTGTGGGGCTACTAAACACAGAACAGGAATTCACCAACACACTAGCATCATGTTTAATGTCCTATAAAAGCAAGCCAATGTGAGATGCACTCTTCCGGAAATGTATTGGCCCACTGTGCACATCCCCACACCCCAGTGAGATGGGGGTTTGCATGTGTTAATGTGCTATTTTTGGCTGCAACAAAGAAGAAAAAAAGATGGCTGGGGGTTTTGTGCAGCATGGTGTGTCAGACTGAGTGTCAGATTAGCCTTTGTGCATGCTGAGATTGCCCAAAAAAAAGATTGTACAGTAAGTGAGAAGCTCTTTACCATTATATTTCTGTCACTAGGCCGCTGTCCTTTCTCATCCTCACATTCTTTCTCATTTGCATTTCCATTTTGCTTATATTTTAACTTTAGTACATTAATTTTACTAATTAATCAGCTTCAACCACACATAACAAATGTATGCAAAAGCTTTACTTTAACAATGATGCCAGCAAGTAATGTGACAAACAATATGAAGGATCTAATATAGCATTAATTTTGGTTTACAAAGATTTAGATGAATGATTCTCACACTTTCATAAATTACATCTGTAAGTTAATTATTAAACCCTATAGCAACTTTTTTTTTTTACTAAAAATGTACACATGTACAAAAAAATGTATCTGTGCAGAAAGTGTAATACTTGCACTAGGAACACACTTGAAACCCTTCTGTATCTGTAAATGTGTACCTGTAGGCACTCCAGGGGGGCGCTCCCGTCAGGACTCAGGGCAGGCAAGACCACAACTGTCCCAAGTGACTCAGGTGTTCTTTTTCCAGATGCCAGTGAATCCAGTGCACCCCTCTCTGGTCTCTGAAGTTCTGAATCACACCTCGTTGGAGACTTGGATGTCAGATGAGGGTCTATTGACAGATCTGTGGCTTTAAAATTCTGTTTCATGGGAAGGATGTCTGGCGCTGCATCCTTCCCTAAAGGACATTCCACCTCACTTGACTCCCTGTGCACTTTAAAACCACATAGCTTAAGAGTTTGGCCTTTCTTTGCTTTATATTTTATTCTCTTTTTGTTAATTTACTAGTTGTGATATTTTTTTTCTATCGCCTTGAGTTGGTTTATTTGGTTTCTTGGTCTAGATTCTTGTTGTATTGTTATCCTGCAGTGAAGCGATTTACAAAAATTCACTTTTTGGATTTTTAAGCTAAAAAAATATGAAATAATAAATTTGCTTCCTGAAAAACACTGTTTGACCTTTGCCATTTATATATATTGTATATAATTGTATTTATCCATTTTTTTATTTATTACTTGAATTTCAAGCGGCCTTGGGTTTGTGAAAGGCACTATATAAATTAAACATATCATTATAATTAGTTTCATCTCAACTTGGCTTTACCTGAGCTTGTGATTATGTTGTAAATGTTAATTACTAGTAATTAGTTACTTTTGGTGGAAAAAGCTAAACTTGTTTCAGAGATAAAAGAAGTATTAGTAAAAGAAGAAATGTATTATTATTATTAATAAAATAATCTTATGTTCAAAAGTATTATAATAAAAGAAGAATGACAGCAATGGTATTTCAGTGTGTGTGAGTGTGTGTGAAAAACTATATAGAGCAAGAGAGTAATGGATAGAAGATGAACAGATGGCCAGACTTACACTTGTCTATGAAGGGCTACTTCCTGAAGTGCTTGTTAGTGGCTAAATCAAAATGAAGGGATAAAGATGGTGCACATAATGCTGAGATTGAGAGCCAAAGAACAGGAGTGCTGTACTTCCATCCAAATGTAGAAAGGGGAAGTGTCAGGTCAGGTGCCAACATGCCAGCAGGCATTAAACAGACATCTTTATCAGTGGCAGCGGAACAAGCTGTGAAGTGTCTGACTTACACCCTGAATGCTGCACTATAGGCACCTGGCATGAGAATCCTGGCCATGTAGGATGCTGAGAAATATCCTAGGCACAGATCCCACAGAAGGCATAAAGCCAGCAGCTCTCCTGCAAAACATTAAATCTTTTTTATGTGAAGTTGGCGATAAACGAGAAGCACATTAATCACAAGGAAGTAAATGTACCATTTCAGTAGGATGATGGAATCTGTGAAGATGGAAAGAAAGTAAAATAAGAGATTAGAGAAACAGCATTCACTGTGGTATTGCAGAAATCATTGACAAGAAGATAGGTAGTGAAAATCATTCATATACATTTGTTGAGTTACGTGTTGAAGTTGTGAAAGGAGTTTTTTTTACATTTAACAACTGTAAGGTATTTGGTGCATGTATATACACATGAAATATACAAGTATTTACTTATGATTGTGAATCTTGTAACAACATTAGAAAATCCCTAATTGAGTTCTCATTTTGATTACAGACTATAGAATATTACTGTACACAATGGTCAAGAAAAATAAATAAATAAAACATATACAGACATATATACACACACATACAGTGTGTGTGTAATACATATATACACACACATACAGTGTATATATATATATGCCCAGCGATAGATTGGCGCCCTGTTCTGGGTGTATCTGCCCAGTGCCCGAGACGTTCTCCCCTGGATGGGCATGGGGAACCCCACCGCGACCCTAATAGAGGATAAGCGGGAGATAATGAATGAATGAAATATATATATATATATATATATATATATATATATATACACACACACACACACTCACGTTTGTATTTACACTTTTACATGGTGTGTAGTAGCTCAGTTAGGGTTTGTACTATCGATCTGGAAATTGTGGGTTCAGTGAATTGTGGAACCTTGAGCAAGACCCTTAAATTCACCAGGCGTGCTGAATAATGAATGTGTTATGATCCCAACCAAACCTCGGGGCCAAAAACATGGATCAAGTCAATTGAATTCTCCAAATTGCCCCATATTAAATGTGTCTGTGTGAGTGAGTGTGTGCCCAGCGATAGATTGGAATCCTGTCTTGGGTGTATCTGCCCAGCGGCCGAAACGTTCTCCCCTGGATGGGCATGTGGAACCCCCCCTTATTTTTTTGTTTTTTAATAAACTGAGATTAGTTATTAGATAATGAAAAGATTAAAGGAATTCTAAAGGAAACAAAAAAAAAGCACATGGCACCAAATGCCATTGAGCCACATTGCTATTGCGTGAATGAAATAATTTTGAGTCTGTGGGGGCACTATGACGTTCAATTTCAACTAAACAGATGAGCTACAATTACTGTAAATGTAAGAACTAAACCGGCTCTTTTGGAGAGGTACACACAATGCAATACTAAAATAATGTAGGTGTACCTAATAACTTGGTGCCTGAGTACACTCAGTAAAAAAACAAATTGAATAAGCAGTTGTTCCAATTGCTTGTGGGATTTCGCTACACCTATTAGGAAATATAATGTGTACAGCGCAAGCCTCATTGAGTGAGATAGTGCTATGCCTCAAAGGGCCTCTAACATGTTTTAAATTATCTTGCTCACATTAACAAGAAGAAAACTCAGCTTACATAACTGGTGAATGCCCCGGGTCCTGCTTGTCTTTCAGTGAATATCTTGTACAACTTTTACCATATCCGAATGTTGATGTTGTTAAC
Source organism: Corydoras maculifer (assembly GCA_019802435.1). Lineage (NCBI taxonomy): Eukaryota > Metazoa > Chordata > Actinopteri > Siluriformes > Callichthyidae > Corydoras > Corydoras maculifer. The sequence continues at coordinate 295,521 of JAFMOD010000677.1, forward strand.
GGTGTTAAAGAAAGTGTGACTCATATCATAAACGTTACATTCTGCCTCATCGCATCAGTCTTTGATATTCTCCGTGGAGTAAATGCTGCTTATGGGCAGAGGCTTCTCTGATTGGGCAGATCAGTATAAACCCACCTGAGTTATTGAAAGACCCTGCCAAAATGTGAGATTTTCACACCCATTATGTCCAGCTGGCAGGCCCAAATCTTTCCATTTCTTGGATTCAATGCATGATAAACATAAGTATTAAACAACACTAGGCCAAACCAAGGTCAGAAAAAAGTAGACACAGGTTTGAAGGTTAACTAGAACAAAAGATGAAAGCCAGATGAAAATTATTATAAGATAATAAGATGATAATGAGGTGAAGTCAAACATGATTTATAATCATATATAATCTATTTATATAATTAGTTTTTACTGTGCAGTCTGTTTTAGGAATACTTGTTTTAACTGTCAATTGTATCATCAGGTGGATCTTTTCTACAGAGTAGGTGTAGTTTGTAGGTTTAAATTGATTGACCGTGTTTTAGACTGTAAATTTAACTTGTGATGTCCAACTCTTTCTCTAAAGGATACGAGACTTTTGAGGTTATGGAGCATTACATAAAGAACTAAAAATCTTCTGTAACTCTTTATTAAGCTGAAGAAGAAAAAACAGCGCATGGGCTGCCAGTGCATGTGTACAACAATTTTTCACAAAGAGTAATCACCAAGTACAAAATGTCATTTCTTTACTTGGGTTCTGTTTATCTACTGTTAGTACATGTGTGAAAGGGTAAGGGTGCTTCTGGATTATATTTATATTAAAAAATATAGTACACAATAAAGTGCTAGAGGGAGACGGATGTGACCAGAGACTTAAAAAAAAGAAGAAAAAAAAAAAAGCTGCAGACCTTCAGAAACACATTGATATAAACATTTACATTTTTTTTTTATTTGTAATGTTTATGTCAAACACAAATAAGTGGGTTTGTACTTTGTGCAAAATCATTTTTATAGAGATAAATAAGAAATTTTACTTATTAGTCTATAATTTGTATGAATATTCACATGAAATATTCAATATTTTTACAAAGTGACTAAACTAGTTGGATCTTAATGCCTATTGTTGCTGCAGCTTTACTGTACTACGTATGATAGGAATTAAACGAGACACCTAGCGTTAACGTGAGGTATTGCAGTTTTTAACTGTATATGTGCTGTTTATTTACATCTTACCTGTCCCTCATTTAAGAAATCCTCTAAACGCCATGGAAAAAGTAACGGTCATGCTAAAATGAATTAAAATTTAGAAAGCGCTTTTAATAAAACTGCATACAGCGTTGTCTCAGTGAGTGGGGCCGTCACTTTATAGCCAGGTCTTTGGCCCAATTTTGAAGAATGTTGACCTGGGTCACGAGTGTTTTGAGTTTGTGTTATCAGCGGCTTCTGCCATTTCACGATATCCAACTAAAACACTAAAATTGGCGGTAAATGTGAATTTAAGTCTGAGGAAGTGTCCATGCTTTTCGTTCATTGAATTCTGCCCTTGCCCAGCGATAGATTGGCGCCCTGTCCTGGGTGTATCTGCCCAGCGCCCGAAACGTTCTCCCCTGGATGGGGACCCAGCCCCCCCC
>JAFMOD010000678.1:7382-17384 GCA_019802435.1 Corydoras maculifer
GCAGAGGGAGACAGGCAGGTCCTGTACGTGGCAGATGATAACGAGGTGCGCAGTCTGTACGCTGAGGGCGGGGTCTGGGTTTATGAGCAGGCGTTTCAGGGGGACGCCAGCGTGCGCATGGACGCCATGGACCTGCACGTCAAGACCCAGCGCATCTTCTGGACCAACTGGCACACGGGCAGGATCTCCGTCCTCCAGAAGTCCACCGCCTCCACCGACTCCAACCGCAGCCGGCGGCAGAGCGACCAGGGGGTCACCGACCTGGAGGTCAGAGTTCAATATTCTGTTCCACTGTGATGATGAAACGCTCAGAAACCTGTCCTACAGCCTGCCCTCTGAGTGCTGGGATAGGCTCCAGCTTTGCCATGACTCTGATCGGGGGGGGGGGGGGGGAACCTGAGTAACCGGCTGGCTGTTCCGCTCAGATCCCGAATCTGAAGATGCCCCGCGGCATCGCCATCGACTGGGTGGCGGGCAACCTGTACTGGACCGACTCGGGCCGTGATGTCATCGAGGTGGCGCAGCTGAGCGGGCGCCACCGCAAGACCCTGATCTCCGGCATGATCGACGAACCCTACGCCATCGTGGTGGATCCCATCCGGGGGTGAGGGCAGACCCCAGAGTCTCTGGTTACTCTGAGGAACGTCCTCGTTGATCTTTCATGGACGCTTCCGTCGTGTCGTCCACAGAACCATGTACTGGGCCGATTGGGGGAACCACCCGAAAATCGAGAAGGCGGCGATGGACGGGACGATGAGGGAGACGCTGGTCCATGAGAACCTCCAGTGGCCCACAGGTCTGAGATCGGGGTTCTGTTTCATTGCCGGTGGTGGTTCCACCTGGTGGTGTGACCGTCCCGTGTCCCTCGTCCACCCGCAGGTCTGGCGGTGGATTACTTTAACGAGCGGCTCTATTGGGCCGACGCCAAGCTGTCGCTGATCTGCAGCGTCCGGCTGAACGGATCGGATCCCGTCGTCGCCATCAGCGGACTCAAGAACCGTGAGGGTTCCACCACGACTTACCCATCAACATCTCATCTCATTAATTATCATCTCATTAATTATCATCTCATTAATTATTAATCTTGAGTTTAAAAGGAATTCTGGTTAGAAAATGAAACACAATTCACAACTATTAACATAATTATTGAGTTTAATTAAAAAGCAGTGATTCGGGATAAGACTCATTTGAGTGAATCGACTCAGTGAGTCATAAATTCTGGAAGGTTGTACAGTTTGTTCTCTACTGTCATGAGTTTAGATCCATGTTCTCATCATGAGCTCTTTTTGGGATCATGATGAGAACACTGTAAAGCCCCCCCCCCCCCCCCCCCCAATGTCTCTTTGATGAGTTCCATCACCGGTCAGTCGACTAATCCCTCTCATGTTCTCCACACACACACACACACACACACACACACACACACACACACACTCAGACCTGCACCACCCGTTCAGCATCGACGTCTTTGAGGACTACGTCTACGGAACCACGTACCAGGACAACCTGGTGTTCCGCGTCAACAAGTTCGGCAGAGGTTCCGTCGAAAATCTGACCACCGGCATGAACCACGCCACTGACCTGGTACTGTACCACAGCTACAAACAACCTGAGAGTAAGTACACACACACACACACACACACACACATACACACACACATATATGTATATTCATCCATTATCTTCTGCTTTATCCCCTATTTGGGTCCTGGGGGGGGGGTTCCCCATGCCCATCCAGGGGAGAACGTTTCGGGCGCTGGGCAGATACACCCAGGACAGGGGGGCAATCTATCACTAAACACACTCACTCACTTACACGCACACACACACTCTATATGGGGCAATTTGGAGAACTCAATTGACCTTGATCCATGTTTTTGGACTGTGGGAGGAAACCGGAGAACCCGGAGGAAACCCACACAGACACACGGAGGAGACGGAAACTTCACCCAGATGGGGATTCGAACCGGGAATCCCTAGAACTGAGAGGAGAACATGCCACCGTGCTGCCCTGTATATATGTATGTATATACATTGACCACACCTACTGATCGTGTGTGTGTGTGTGTGTGTGTGTGTGCAGTGATGAACCCATGTGACAGGAAGAAGTGTGAGTGGTTGTGTTTGTTGAGCCCCAGCGGTCCCGTGTGCACCTGCCCCAACGGCCGTGTCTTGGATAACGGAACCTGCGTGGAGATTCCCTCGCCGACCGCCGTCCGTAAGCCCCGCCTCCTCCGTCCAGAGTGTGCCGTGATTTAGATAGGAAGACTTACAGTGTACAGCCAGCAGAGGGAGCCAAATCATATCCACACCTCCAGAAATTAACCTTTTAATGATTATTAATGATATTGTTTAAGTGTTTTTGGTTTTGAAGTCCTTCTGTCTGGTCACATGGTGTAAATCTGTCCGCCCCAGCGCCGGGCGGCGCGTGCACCCTGCGCTGTTTGAACGGCGGGAGCTGCGTGCTGAACGCCAGGAAGCAGCAGAAATGCCGCTGCCAGTGGAACTACGCCGGAGAGAAGTGCGAGATCAATCAGTGTTCCGATTACTGTCAGAACGGAGGAACCTGCACCGCTTCACCCACAGGTACCGAAACGTCCAGCAACGTCCAGCTGCTCAACAACATGTCCAAACTTCTGATCATCGGGTTACGGGTTTTTATTTTATTATTATTATTATTTTTTACATTTTGGATTAAAAAACCTGAAGATTCTGTATGTAGTCACCGCAGCTTTCAAACGTAATGACGTGTTGAACCACGAGATGGCGCCAGATTTACAGATTACATTCTGTCACGATTTATGTCTACGTTGTTCTTGGCGACATCTAGTGGTGAAGCTGTGGCTCTGCAGTTCCAGTATTTGTGCATTTTAAGGCAAAACATTAAAGTTATTTGTCTAATTGATTTTAAATGTTTTTTTTCTTTAAAATATTCAAACTCAAACTGCTTTATTTCTGATTTAGATTTCAAACAGACGTATTTTAAATGTGAACGTCATTTTTAATGAAGAAACCTATAAATTGCTGATTTAATTTACAATACAAATGTAAAGATAAGAATGTAAAAAAACATTAAAACATTGCAGAAGTAGTTCTTAGAGTGCAGACTGCCACCTGCTGGTTGGAGATGTATGTCCACGTTTTTACACTGGAATCTAATAGTTTATTAGTTTTAAATGTGATTTGTTTGTGTAAAACTCATTATTATAATTATTATTATTATTTTTATTATAATATTTTGTTGTGGGTTCTTCCTCAGGTGTTCCTACCTGTCGGTGTCCTGCGGGATTCACCGGCCCGAACTGTAACCTGCGCACCTGTCAGAATTACTGTCAGTATGGAGGAAACTGCACCGTCACCAGGGGCAACCAGCCCACCTGTAAATGTCCCCCCCACTTCCTGGGTGATCAGTGTCAGTACGGTGAGTTTCACGGCACCACCTGCTGGTCTGGAGTCTATAAATATTCAACTCAACATCTTAACGGTCTGGTGGTGAAACGCGGTACTGCAGTTCACTCTGAGTTCAAACCTGTGTGTTCAGGTGGGTGTGAGGAGACGTGCGATCACGGCGGGACATGTGTCAAAAGCGCAGACGGTTCGGTTCACTGTCTGTGTGCGCTGAGGTTCATGGGTAAAAAGTGTGAGGTAGATAAATGTCATTACTGCGGCAACGACGGCAAGTGCATCCCGACCAACAGCAACCGACCCGAGGGGGACGTCATCTGCAGGTCCACACACACACACACACACACACACACACACACACACTGCACTGATGACTTCTGATGAAGCTGTGATGATGATGATGATGATGATGAGGTGTGTGTGTCCAGCTGTTCTGATGGGAGAGAAAAGACGAGCTGTTACAGCTGTGATGGGTACTGTGTGAACGGCCGGTGTTCCCTCGATAATGCTGAGCTTCCACAGTGCACGTGTGTATCACACACACACACACACACACACACACACACACACACACACACAGTATCTGTGGTTATTTGTAAATATCAGGTTAGGACACTTTTTAAAATGCAGTAAGTGTATAATCTGTGGTCTGTACAGATGTCCAGCCGGATGGGCGGGGCTTCGGTGTGAGGGTCACATCTCCGGAGTAAACACAGAGTCCGGTTCCCGTGAGTCCCATCACATTCACCTGAAGAACCATAGAGTGGAGATCCAAGAGCTGATTGACTGATCAATCGACCAGCATCATTCATATAGCATATGTAATGTGTGTGTGTGCAGGTACGGCCTCCGTGGTTGTGTCTGTAGTAATCCTGGTGCTGTTGGTGGTGCTGGTGGTCGGCGCTGTGCTGTGGTACAGGAAGCGGATGCGCGGGTGAGTTTCCGGTTTGGGGTTCAGATCAAAGTGCATCGGGGCCTTTCCCAGCCGTTCCGTTCACAGCTCTGAGCAGCTTCAGGATCGAACCTCGAACCCCAAGCTCCGTGCCTCCACCCTCTGAAATCAGGGAGAACATTCCAAAGTTCAGGAGCGATGCCCAAACTGACTGCAGAGCATTTTGTAGACACTACATGATGCAAATCTAGAAAGTGGAACCGAATATTTAACAGACTTTAAAAAGATTTTTACCCCCCAAAACAAAAAAAAAAAAAAAAAAGAGAAATAAATAATAATAAAAATAAAATAACTCAATAATTGTTTTAAATAATAATAAAAATTAATTAATTAAGAAAATAAAAAAAGAAATAAATATTTAAAAAATAAATAAAAATAAAGGGGGGAGGGAACCAGCAGGAGGAAGGTGATTAGTCAGCAGCAAACGATTGAAATAAGAAAGAAATGGTTTCCACTTACAGTAAAATTGATCCGAATCGCCCTTAAGAGTAAGTGGTGCTGCCCCCTGGTGGTACTGTTGGGTATTGATTCAGAGCACAGTGACCTCTCATATCCGTCGTTCTTTGTCGCTCTACAGAGCCAAAGGTTTCCAACATCAGAGGATGACCAACGGAACCATGAACGTCGAAATCGGGAACCCGGCGTACAAAATCTACGAAGGCGAGCAGGACGAGGACGTGGGGGAGCTGCTGGACTCCGACTTCACCCTGGACCCAGATAAGGTCAGCCGGTCTCTAACATACAGGACTTTAATTATTCATTCGTTTAATTATCAGATAATGAAGTTCAGTTGTCTTGGGAGGAGCCGACTTGCTGTTCATCTTCGTATTTTTATTCTCGCTCGGTTTTTCAGCTCTTTCTCGTCCCGCAGCTTTTGACGTAGAACGTTGACGTTTGTAGAGTCGTAGTTCCTGTAGCCACCTAAGTTGCTCCTGCTTTGTGGAGCAATTTGGCGTCCGGTTTCCGTGCCACGCCCCTTTTTTCAGAGCCTTTTTTCGTATCGACTTCCATTAAAAAAAAAAAAAAAATTCCGCAGGTTTTTTTTTGTTGATTTTCACTCAGTTTTGCAGGTTTTTCTTTTTTTTTTTTTCTTTCTTTCCTCTAAATCTTAGATATTCCTTCTTTTGTTGAGATTTGGAAGTTTGGCATGTTCTCCACATTAGAATAGTTAGCTTTTTTTTTTCTCTCTCTCTTTTCTTTTCCTTTTTATTTTAGTTGTTTGTCCTTTTGGTTAGCCATCGTCAACTTTTGGAAGTTTGGCATGTTCTCCACATTAGCATAGTTCTTTTTTGCAGCAGCGGTCAGCCCTTCCAAGCCAACTTCAAAGTTTGTTCACAAACTTTCCTTTCTAGTATGAATATCATTCATTCATTCATTATCTCCCGCTTATCCTCTATTAGGGTCGCGGTGGGGTTCCCCATGCCCATCCAGGGGAGAACGTCTCGGGCGCTGGGAAGATAGACCCAGGACAGGGCGCCAATCCATCGCTGGGCACACACTCACTCACACAGACACACTCTATATGGGGCAATTTTGAGAATTCAATCAACTTGATCCATGTTTTTGGACTGTGAGAGGAAACCGGAGAACCCGGAGGAAACCCACGCAGACACGGGGAGGACATGGAAACTCCACCCAGATGGGGATTCGAACCGGGAATCCCTAGAGCTGAAAGGAGAACGTGCTAAACCACTAAGCCACCGTGCCGCCGTATGAATATTATAATCATTTAAATACCAAGCTTTTGTCCTGTGGAGGTTCGTTGTGCTGGTAGAACGTTGGTTGTTGGTTATGAGACATTCGTTCATCTTTAAAACGTCATGTGAATGTTTTCTGGACGTCGGACCTCGGGGTTCTCTCTGCGTGTGGATGAGTCTACGTTTGTTCTCTTTTAGCCGACGAACTTCACGAACCCGGTTTACGCCACGCTCTACATGGGCTCGCAGAACAGCCGGAACTCTCTGGCCAGTACGGACGAGAAGAAGGAGCTGCTGTGTCAGGGGGACGAGGAGCCTCTGGTCAACCCGCTGGCGTGATGTCCTCGCTGGCAGTAAAGCACCCGTTTTTGCCTTTGCACAGCTCTGCCCCCTGCAGGAGATGCGAGCGAGAACGCCGTCAGGTGTACAAACTGGAGGACTACGTTTTGGACGTTATGCAGTATTATATTTTCTCGGGGTTGGACTTTTCTACGTGATGTCTCCCCGTTTTTATTTCCGTCTGCGGCCTTCGAGCGTGACGGCCTCTACCTCGGTGCGACGGCGGACGCCGGGACGGAGGAACTCCAGCTTTTATTTTTGTATGGATTGTACAGAGAGAGAATATCCCTCCGTCTCCGGACGGCCGTCTGAACAGCCTGGGGTGGGCGGAGTCCAGATCAAAGCTGTTTATAATCACAATCAGACGGGTTTTCACCTGTCTGAAATCCAAACCTCCGTATTTAGATGATTATTATTATTATTATTATTGATGTTATTATTCCATACCTTGAGGATTGTTTCTTTGCGTCGGCTTTGATGATGCACGCTGTAGAGAGTGGTTTGCAGGTCCGTATGTCCAGCTGCTTTCTGTCTTTTTGAATTTTAAAGCTTAAACGTGTAACGCACATGAAGATTTTATAGAATTAAAGAATAATTACCACATTTTCTGATTCTGAGCTTCTGGATCACCAACTAAACCCAAATAAAACATCACGCTCAAATCACCCGCTACGAGTCCCTCCGTCTGTCTGTCTGTCTGTTAAAAATTAAAACCAGGAACCATCAGTTACCATTATCTTCTGCTTTATCCTCTACTAGGTTCGCGGGGGGGTGGGGCAGGGGGTCCATTCAGGGGAGAACGTTTCGGGCGCTGGGCAAATACACCCAGGACAGGGGGGCAATCTATCACTGAACACACACTCACTCACACAAACACACTCTATATGGGGCAATTTGGAGAACTCAATTGACCTTGATCCATGTTTTTGGACTGTGGGAGGAAACCAGAGAACCTGGAGGAAACCCATGCGGAGAACATGCAAACTCCACCCAGAAGGGGATTCGAACCGGGAATCCGTATTGCTGAGAGGAGGACATGCCAAACCTTGAAGCCACTGTGCCGCCCACTTTAATCGAATCGAATCGAATCTACACAGGAATTCAGGAGGATTCAGAAACTAAGGAACCGTGATGAACGTACAACCACAATCGCACAACAGTGACGGAACAGAGAACATGATTACCATGGCAACGTTCAGATCACATGACCCACATGAACCTCCATCCTCAATCAGAACATCACACTGGTCCTGAACACTTCTACAAAAGAGCACGTTACACTGAGTCTACAGACAGAGAACCGATCGGCGTTACGAATCAGACTACACCAGGTATATCCTCGTCCTCATCTTCATCTTTACTGACACTGAACACCTTTAAACTCAGATCAGTTCTGGACGTGAGGTGTGTGTGTGTGTGTGTGTGTGTGTGTGTTGGGTCAGATCAGAGAACGCAGTGTTTTTAATAATCAGGTTTTAATAATGTGAACATGACATAAGTGCATTTAAACGTTTAAACTGTTCTCTAAAAAGATCAAACAAATCAATCAGAATTCATCAGTAAAATCAAAGTCAATCAAAACCTTTGTAACGGTCGTCATGCAGAATCAGCTCGTTACTGTGAGGTTCTGATAATGTTTTAATGAACCTTAATGAATGTCAGACTTTGAGACGTTCTGTGATGGTCACTCGATGCCTTTAGCTCTCAGCTCCTCTCTCACTCTTCTGAGGTAATCTGGATCTGGATATCCAAAACTAACGACAAGCAACATTAAAGATCACCATTCTGATTGATTATTAATACAGAGACGTTAATTGAGATCATTATAAACCTCACCTGCCACTCAAACCTGTCTTGTGATGAATATCATTCCAGATAACCTGATCTTCAGCGCCGGTGGTTCTTGAGGTTCCAACAGTGAAGACGAGTCTCTGATTGAAAGCTCTCTGCAGAAGCTGAAGGACCTGGTTCCCTTCGTGGTTATCAGGTAAGTAGGCCGTGCGGTGGGTTCCACTGTAACGTCTTCCTGGATTGGGATGTTCTCTCTGAACAGAACATAAAACAAGAACCTCAGCAGATCCAGGGAGTTGATCATTTTTATGTAATTATCAGGTCATTAAGTTGCTGAGATGCTGATTAAGGGGCGTGGCCTCATACATCTGTTTATTTATTTTACATGGACAGATGTCAGACCTCATCCAGATCTCTGAAACTGTTTGGAAATGTTCTCCAAGCAATATTTTATGTCAGGAACCAACAACCTGGAACCTTCAAACCAACTAAACCAGCACTCCCTCACAGATTAAGGAACTGTTGGTGGAACTGTTGGTGGAACCATGTTCTCTTGTTCCCTGAGGGTGTCGTTCTCATTAATAGACTTCAGATGTGAGGTTGTATGGACACTCTGATCAGTCATGTCCTGAAGTTCTTTAATAACCTTCTCTACATTCTGATCTGCATTACATCAAAATGTCTTTACGGCTCCGCTGCTTTAATCTGATTGGCTGAGCCGTCGGTGAAGCAGTGACGTCACCAACAATATCTTCCCCTCTGAGCGCGTAACCCCTTCGTATCAATGCGTGATATACAATATAAATATTCATTTAAATCATAAAATACAGATTCATATAAACAGAGATCGCCACTTAACCTGTTACACTCTTTATATAAACTGTGTTCTTTAATTTGGCCGCTAGAGGGCAGTGTTTGATTGTTAAAGAAACCGGACTAGATTACCTCACGGAAGACCATTTTATTAACGATCTTGCTTTAAATAAACACATTTATAAATTAAACCTTGTTTTTATGATATTGTGTTTGTAAGTGTTTTATTAAAGTAATCAGACTCGAGGTTGTGTATTATTGTGAATAAATCACGTGGTGGAGCTGTACTCCACTACACGTCAGGATTAATAACACCTCTTTATGGAGTTTATTCAGAATGAAGCCACGCCCCCCCTGCTTAATCATTAATTAATATGAATAAATAATTAAGTCTTTATTTCTTCTTTCTACAGTAGACCCTGATAAACGTGCAGAACCTGTTGAGAACTAACTTTAGTTCCCACAGTGAGCAGATCAAAGCCCTGAGGGTGATGATGGTTACTCAGTTAATACAGAAATGGTTCTCTTACTGTCTGAGTTCCACCTGGAATGCTGTAATCAATCACAATGGTTCCACAGTGAGGAAATCCAGAGAGACTCCAACTCTGATGACGGACATCCATTCGTCCATCCGGCTGATTTCCTATCAGGGTTCCGTAAACTTTCTTACACAGGGAACAGATTTTCCCCTGAACCTTCTCTGATTGGTCCAAACACTCTTTGCAGAACTTGTGTCCACACTGCAGCTTCTTCTGATCAGTGAATAAATCCATACAAATAGGACACTTATCTTCTTCATCCTCCTTCTCTTTAGCTCTGATTGGCTGACGGTTTAAACCAGATGGTTCTGGGTCTTTGGTATTAAAGTCTGAATCTCGGTTCTCCGCTGCAACGCTGAGCTGATCCGGCTGATGTGCACTGCATTGTGGGAAATCTCTTGGTGATCCGAGCTTTGATTTAGTTTTGGGATCAAACACAGATCTTCCTAAGATCTTCTCAATGTCA
>JAFMOD010000678.1:36053-57945 GCA_019802435.1 Corydoras maculifer
TCTCCGGTTTCCTCCCACAGTCCAAAAACATGGATCAAGGTCAATTGAGTTCTCCAAATTGCCCCATATAGAGTGTGTGTGTGTGTGAGTAAGTGTGTGTCCAGTGATAGATTGCCCCCCTGGGTGTATCTGCCCAGCGCCTGGAACTTTCTCCCCTGGATGGGCATGGAAACCCCCCCCCCCACGACCCTAATTAAGTCAAAGCTATAGATAATGGATGGATGAATGAGTTTAGGTTGTGTGTGGTTTGTGTGTAGTTTGTGTGTAGTTTGTGTGTAGTTTGTGTGTAGTTTGTGTGTAGTTTTTGTTCCATATGTTCGTTTTTTTGGAAAAGTTCCTGTAAGTGAGAGAACTAAAGAGCTACCTGGACACATAGAACCAGGAACTAATTCAACAATCTGTCATGATCTCTATCTGATACCTAATTTAAATTAGGTGGCTCAGTTGTTGGCATGTTCTCCTCTCAGTGTTAGTTTTCTCCCACAGTCCAAAAATATGGATTCAAGGTCAATTGAATGCGTTAAATTGCCCTATGTAGAATGGGTTGGTGCCCTGTCCTGGGTGTGTCTACCCAGCGCCTGAAACGTTCTCCGCTGGATGAGAATGGGGAACCCCCCCTAATTAGAGGATTATTAATAAAATATAATAATAATGATAATAATAATAATAATAATAATAATAATAATAATAATAATAATTATTATTATTATTATTATTATTATTATTATAATACTAGGGGGCACGGTGGCTTAGTGGTTTAGCACGTTCTCCTCTCAGCGCTAGGGATTCCCGGTTCGAATCCCCATCTGGGTGGAGTTTCCATGTTCTCCCCGTGTCTGCGTGGGTTTCCTCCGGGTTCTCCGGTTTCCTCCCACAGTCCAAAAACATGGATCAAGTTAATTGAGTCCTCAAAATTGCCCCATTTAGAGTGTGTCTGTGTGAGTGAGTGTGTGCCCAGCGATGGATTGGCGCCCTGTCCTGGGTCTATCTGCCCAGCGCCCGAGATGTTCTCCCCTGGATGGGCATGGGGAACCCCACCGCGACCCTAATAGAGGATAAGCGGAAGATAATGAATGAATGAATGAATCATTATAATACTTTTTTTTAATAGATGTAGTATCTACAGTTGGTCGCTAGATGGCACCAACGCTGTATTTTTGAAGATTTTACTTTGTGATGAAATAATTAAATAAATAATGCAATCTATATTAATTACTCTACTTACACACATAGGGGCGTGTCCTCCGCATGTAACCCATCCGTAAAGTGACACACACACAGGGTCCGGGGGGCAATTGGGATTAGGGGACTTGCTCAAGGGCACTTCAGCCGTACTACTTCGAACCGGAGACCTTCAGGTCGCAGAGGTGTTTCCTTAAGTCCAAACCTACGAGCCGTTAGTGATTAATGTCCATCCAGGGGAGAACGTCTCGGGCGCTGGGCAGATAGACCCAGGACAGAGGGGCAATCTATCGCTGGACACACACTCACTCACACAAACACACTCTATAGGGGGCAATTTTGAGAATTCAATTGACTTGAACCATGTTTTAAGACTGTGGGAGGAAACCGGAGAACCCGGAGGAAACCCAGGCGGACACGAAAACAAGCAAACTCCACCCAGATGGGGATTCGAACCGGGAATCCCTAGTGCTGAGAGGAGAACATGCCAAACCACTAAGCCACCGTGCCGCCTGGTGATAAACTAACTTAATATTCATAGGTGCTGTTTTAATGACATTAATTAGTATCCACTAAGTAGGGCACGAGACCGCAGAATCAGCGGACCACTCACAGCGGGGGATGTGGTCACGTGGTGTGGACGTTGGGTTACGTCCTGTGACGTAGGCCGGGGAGCCTGTGAGTATATAAGGCTGAGGTAACCCTGAGAGTCCGCTTCGTTCGTCCTCAGTGCGGGATACCGAGCAGCGGCTCCGGGCGACACGCTCCACATCCACCCGCAGGCTCCCTCCATCAGCTCCACAGCATCCACCCGCACCGACCTCCACCCACATCCACACCGGCCCCCGCTCCGAGGACCCGCCGCTCCTCCGGTGAGTACGGAGCACCGTGACGGCATGCTATCAGCTAACCCGCTAACGCCCCCATTAATCCGGGATTCATTAATCCCGACTTTTAATAATCCTGCTTTAACACACACCATGCTTTCTGAGCTTTGTGTTTATGGTTAATTTTTTCACAAGTGTTTAGATCGTCGCTTTGATGTTTATTAATCTACAGGTATCAAGGGGTCACGTGATCTTTACCTTTGATTTTAACTTCATATCTCCAATCTCTTCTGTAACTTTAATCTAACTTTAATCTCTAACGTTTACATGGCATTAATGTTGTTATGGTTGTCAGGAGGGTTCGTTTTAATGTTGTTTATAACGATAACGTTAGAATAAAAAAATCAAATGGTAGACATCAAACGACTTTATTATAAAATTAAATGTACAGCGGTCTGATTAGACGCTTAACAACAATAATCAAAATAATATTATCCCGGTTCGAATCCCAACCTAAGTGGAGTTTGCATGTTCTCCCCGTGTCCGTGTGGGTTTCCGCTGGGTTCTCCGGTTTCCTCCCACAGTCCAAAAAACAGGGCTCAAGGTCAAATGAATTTCCAAATTGGCCCATATAGTGTGTGTGTAAGTTAATAGATTGCCCCCCTGTCCTGGGTCTATCTGCCCAGTGCCCGAAACGTTCTCCCCTGGATGGGCATGGGGAACCCCCCCCCACCCCCCGCGACCCTAATAGAGGATAATGGATGGATCCATAAAATAATAATAATACACTACAAAAAATCTTGACTATATTCAGAAATGTCATTTCAAAAAAGGATTATTTTAGATATTATTTTTTAGAACTTGTAGATGTTTATAATCCTAATTCTGTGTAATATAAAGTCTGAGGAGGAGAAACGGATTTCAGGTAAATGCTCAGGAGTGACCTCTGTAACGGTGTTTCTCACATGTGGAATGTAGGATTAGTGATATCTATACGGTGAGGTAACGGTGAGACACTGTATAGTGTGTAAGGTGTGTGTGAGGGTGTGTAAGCGAGTCCTTGTCGGCGGTGTGGAGCCGATCACCAGGTTCTGAAGTGTTCTTGGTGTTTGTAGAAAGCTGCTGAGTCACGGTGTATCATTTAGTTCATCACCGCACCCCTTCAGACCGTACGTTCACTTCACACAGCGTTTAATGAACAACCCGGTGTTTTATTCACCTGATCTTCATTATTCACAGAGTCCGTCACGATTCGGTGTTTAAGGTCAGCGTCAGGCTGAAGTTCAGGTTCTGCAGTTTGTGAAAGAGTTGAAGCTAGAAGCACACGGTCCCTTCTGACAGAACGGAATTCAATAATAAAATCAGAATCAGATTCATCAGCCAGGTGTGTTATACATACCAGGAATGTGGTTAGGTAGGTGCAGTCATTATACACACTGCCGTATACACAGAAAACCACTTTACAAGAAACAATATACAGATTGTGTGTGAATACACACACACACACATTCCTCAAGATTCAAGAAAATTTTTTGGCATTAATATGATGTGGTGCATAAGATTCCTGGTGTTAAACCAATTATAAGTTAATTAATTATATATGAGTGTGTATGTATATATGTGTGTATATATATATATATATATATATATATGTATATGTATATATAAAAATGCATTTTATTTATAAATGGTGCATTTCAGGGCACTCAAGGACACCTGACAAAAGTTACTTTCGGTGTCACACACTAAAATTTGCACAAAGATTTAAAAGATAGCTATAATTTACAAAATAAAAAAAAAGATTTGAGTGTATAAAACTGTACAAATCTGAGTGAAAGTGTTTGTATTTTGCACGTTGTCTTTATATTGTACGTTCAAAAATGTACAGAACTGAGTGAATGTTATAAATGTCAACGTTTCTAATGCACCGTTTGGCGTCCGAGCAGCGGCTGGTTTGAGATGGTGTCTGATCTTCAGGGTTCTTTATTAGAACAGTCTGTTCATATGAATGTTGGCTCTTCTGACCCTTATCTGCTTAACCAACTGGAACCGCTCTGAAGGTGTCCTTGTTTGACCCTCGTGGAGGTTCTGGCTGCGTGTCCGTACACCCTGCACTCAGTGCTGCTGCTGGATCGGGATTCCAATGCAGGATTATTATTATCGGTGATTTGGTATGAAGCTCAGCTTGTTCTCCAACAATGAGACGTTTCAAAGCTCTGCAGCAGCTTTGTTCCTGAGCCCCAGATTAACAAGGTTCTAATGGCGTGATCTTTTAGAACCCGTCACGAGTTACGGGACTCGACCTTGTACCCATTGACCACCCCCCACCCCCACCGAAAAAAAACCCCACCACAAACTTGTTTTAAAATTTCAGTTTTTATTTTTAACACATTTTTTGTGTTCATATTTATAATCTTTATTCTTTTTAATGAGGACCTATTTTAAAACCGTGTATAATTAGCTGTATTATTAATAATAATGTTTAGTGTATTATATAAATAAATCGGACTGAAACGCCGATCCGATCCGACGTCATGTCTCGTGTCTGGAACGTTTTCCTCTCCATGTTGGGTTAAAGCTTCCTGTTCTAGGGTTCCGTGTTGGTTCCTGGACCCCTCTGTTGGTGTTGCGTTGGCATTATTTTGTCTCCCTCGCGGTCTGAGACTTCGTCCCCTCCTCGTGTGCGTGTATAGAGAAAGGAGACAGGACGTGAATGTTTATAAAGCACTCTGACAGGAAGCTCTCACCTCCTCTGATATGTTGGACCTGAGGATGTGGCGCTAGGTGGAGGGTCCCACACTACGGACCCCGCCCGGGGCACGGAGCAGGGCCTGAAGGTTCAGGCTTTATCTTGGTGTAATTTAAATGGTCCCTAAACCCCATCCCTCACCATCGCCTCCTCCCGGCTCCCCGCCGTCACACTCACGGGTCTGATGTCATGGCTCCTCGGGTTGTGGAATGAGGAGGAGAGGAGGTGTGTTCTGTAACCTGAACCTCCTCCTTCAGATCCCCTTTGAAGTTTGACTCTGCTGAGAAATGAACCTTCACCGCGTCCCACGCGTCTTCAGTGTCTGTTTTTGTGGTGTTCAGGAGCAGGTGTATTAAAGGCCAAGTCCCGCCCCTGACTCCGCCCCCCACCTCCATACTGTTAATGATGGTTTAAACTAAGGTGTAGTTCATGGGGATCACAGTTTTACGGTTCTGTGAGTTTGATCGGTCACCTGAAGACGGCTGAGCTCATTTTCATCATGTGATCATTGTACTTTAAAGTCTGTGAGACGTTGAGTCAGCTGATCGAATTGGGATTCCGACTCTTCTTCCTCAGATTCGGACGGTCAGTCATGGACGCCCTCATCCGCTGCCCCTTCCTGTCCCGTGTCCCCCAGGCCTTCTTCCAGCAGGCGAAGAAGACTCTGGTGAGCTACGCCGTGAAGTGTCCGGTCATGATGGACCTGGCCTCCAAGCCTCTGACACGCGCCGTGTCCACCTCCACCGCCGGCTTTCAGAAGAGCGATGACATCATGAACAGCGGTGAGCTTTACCATGTGACTCGGGTTTGACCGGGGATTATTTTTATTTATTTTTATATGGGGGGGTGTGGCCTCTGCCCTAAATTTTAACTCCTCCCCTCAGTTCTGTTTCTGTTCAGACTTTTAATACATGTTTATTAATTAATTTTTAGGACCCATTGAGACCCCTGAAATGCCCGCCGGTCACCCCAAAGCTCCTGCAGGTTCTAAGTGTCCGTTCCTGGCGGGCGAGATGGGGCAGAAGAACAGCAGCGTGGTGAGGGAGGTCAGCATGGAGCTTCAGGAGGACGTCGCCGAGATCCGCACCCTCCAGAAAGGTTCCCGTCCCCCTGTCCTCAGATCAGCGTTGCGCTCCATCGGCGTGTCCCTCGTTAAACCAAGCTCGTTATCGCAGGTGCAGACGTGTCCACACTGAATCTGGAGCAGGACGGTCAGCCCGCCGGAACCCTCCTGAAGAAGCTGATGAAGCAGAGACCCACCATGGTGTCCCACCTCCTGCAGGAGAACATGCCAAAATGTAAGCACCCCCCCCCCACACACACACACACACACACCTGCACCACCACACTGTTTCTGTTCTGAGTAAAGAGAAGTGAGAACAGAGTGGAACTCGGATCACTTCCTCCATCTGCTTCAAAGAGAAACAACCATCTGTCTGAGATTAATCTAATCTGACCTGCAACTGGTTAATCTAATCTGCGTCTGAATAATATAATCTGCAACTGGTTAATCTAATCTGATCAATTTAATCTAATCTGCATCTGAATAATATAATCTGCAACTGGTTAATATAATCTGATCAATTTAATCTAATCTGCATCTGAATAATATAATCTGCAACTGGTTAATATAATCTGATCAATTTAATCTAATCTGCATCTGAATAATATAATCTGCAACTGGTTAATCTAATCTGATCAATTTAATCTGCAACTGGTTAATCTAATCTGATCAATTTAATCTAATCTGCATCTGAATAATATAATTTGCATCTGGTTAATCTAATCTGATCAATTTAATCTAATCTGCATCTGAAAAATATAATCTGATCAATCTAATTGAACATAATTCGCAACTAGTTAATCTGATCTGACATTTAATCCAATCTGATCTGTATCTAATTTAATCTAATCTGACCTGCATCTGTTTAGTCTGATTTTATTCAATATGCATCTGATTGATCCACTTGAATCTAATCTGCATCTGGTCAATCTAATTGAAATGTAATCTGTATCTGGTTAATCTAATCTAAACAATTTAATCAAATCTGACCTGCATATAATCTAACATGCATCTGATTAATCTGACCTGCATCCAATCTGCATTTGATTAATAGAATTTAATCCGACCCACCTCTGACCTGCTTCTGGTTAGTCTAATCTGGTTAATCTGATCAGTTCAGTTGTGTTGTCAGCTGATTTAGGCCCCTGCTCGTTTGGTGTTGAATGTTTGTGTGTTTGTTCTTCAGCGGTCTCAAACTTTCGGTATGACGAGTTCTTTGAGAAGAAGATCGAGGAGAAGAAGAGCGACCACACGTACCGCGTCTTCAAGACGGTGAACCGGCGCGCCGGCGAGTTCCCCATGGCGGACGATTACTCGGCTTCTCTGAGCGAGCGGCGGGACGTCTCCGTCTGGTGCAGTAACGATTACCTGGGGATGAGCCGCCACCCGCGGGTGGTGCAGACGGTCATGTGAGTGGAACCTCCCCCCTCCTCCTCCCACCCCCACCTTCTAAACGACCCCCCTCCCTCTGAATGACCTCCACGTTCACAGGGACACGTTACGGAGACACGGCGCCGGCGCCGGGGGGACGCGGAACATATCGGGCACCAGCAAGTTCCACGTGGATCTGGAACGCGAGCTGGCCGATCTCCACGACAAGGACGCCGCCCTGCTCTTCACGTCCTGTTTCGTGGCCAACGACTCCACGCTCTTCACCCTCGCCAAAATGCTCCCCGGTACGTCCTCCACACGTTCTAACGTCCTGAGTCAGAGCTCTGACCCTCATTCAAAACCATTAAAAGATCTCCTCTGAACGCCACCAGGCTGCGAGATCTACTCGGACGCCGGGAACCACGCCTCCATGATCCAGGGGATCCGCAACAGTGGCGCCAAGAAGTTCATATTCCGCCACAACGACGTGGAACATCTGCGCCAGCTCCTGAAGACCTCCGATCCTTCAACGCCCAAGATCGTGGCGTTCGAGACGGTGCACTCCATGGACGGTCAGATTAATCATCAGTTTACATTTACATTTGGTCATTTATTGGACTCTTTTATCCAACGTGACTTACAAGGTGATCACAGGGTTCATCACAGCGCCCCCTGGAGCAATGAGGGTTAAGGGTCTTGCTCCTGGACCCACACTGGTAACTTCAGTGGACCTGGGATTTGAACCCCCAACCTTCAGATTGACAGCCCAATACCCTGACCACTGAGCTACCGCGCCAATTAATCAACAGATTAAACAGAAACTTAATGATCTACATTAATTACACCCAAAAACTCAGGTTAAAATGAATCAAGTTTCAGATTAAAGGTGAGGAGGGATTATTAATCTGAGATTAGAGCACACACTGTAACTTTAATACAGATTAACTGTTCAATACATTCAGTTCCAATTAGAACTCTGAACCTTATGGCGTTCCTGCAGTGATTCATCCCGTCGGCGGTACATTATGGTACCGGAACCTCAGTGCTTTAAGAACCTCAAGGTTCCGGTACCGTA
Organism: Corydoras maculifer; assembly: GCA_019802435.1. Classification (NCBI taxonomy): domain Eukaryota; kingdom Metazoa; phylum Chordata; class Actinopteri; order Siluriformes; family Callichthyidae; genus Corydoras; species Corydoras maculifer. The sequence goes on from JAFMOD010000678.1 coordinate 44,321, forward strand.
ATGGACCCCCGAAGGGACGAGTCACTGCCGGAACGCCAAAAGGTTCAGAGTTCTGATTGGAACTGAATGGTCTGAATGTTTTGAAGAGTTAATCTGAGTTCCAATCAGAACTCTGAACCTTTTGGCGTTCCGGCAGTGACCCGTCCCGTCGGTGGTTCATTACGGTACCGGACCCTCCCGGTTCTGGGAGAACATCGGTGTTTAAATGAGGCTGTAGCTCTGAGCTCCTGTTGTAGATGATGGAAGCTCCAGATGTAATGGACGTGCTGGTTGGTGTGGTGGAGGTTCTCATGTTCTGCTGTTCCAGGTGGGGTGTGTCCTCTGGAGCAGATGTGTGACGTGGCTCACGAGTTCGGGGCGCTGACGTTCGTGGACGAGGTTCACGCCGTGGGTCTGTACGGGGCCCGAGGTGGAGGCATCGGGGACCGGGACGGAGTCATGCACAAGATGGACATCATCTCCGGAACCCTGGGTGAGACTGAGATGATATGACATCACAGCGCAGTGTGTGTGTGTGGGGGGGGTGTCATGTGACCACGGGCAATCCACTCGGCTCTGTAACCTCATTATGGAGCTGACGGGAACAGAGACGTGTGGACGTGACGGCGGTCCCTGTTCCTGCAACCGGTTCCTCTTGAGACCTTCAGGAACAGAAGCTCGTTTTCTTTCCGTTGCTGGGAAACGCCCCCCTCCCCCTGAGGGGTGCTCCTCAGATCTCTGTGTGGAGGAGCCTGTTTTGTTCTCTGACCGGTCGTCATGACCGCCGCCTTTCTGTCCCTGAACACGTCTCTCTCTCTGAGATCAGACACCCCGACTCCAGAGACACTCAGCCTTCAGAACCGTTGTCCACCCGACCTCAGACACTCATTATTAATTAATAATAATTACATCAGTTTTTCAGAACTTTCTCACATTTATTCATTCATTATCTTCCTCTTTGGTGGGGGGTGGGGTGGGGGGTAGGGTGGGGTGCCCCATGGAGGTGCCCCATGCCCCTCCAAGGGAAAACGTTTCATGCGCTGGGCAGATGCACCCAGAACAATGCATTCTATGGGGCAATTTACAGCATTCCATTTACCTTAAATCTATGTATATGGACTGTGGGCGGAAACCCACATGCACACGGGGAGAACATGCAAAACTCAGTGGATCCTCAGTGCTGAGAGGAGAACATGCCAACCACTATGCATCATCTCATCTTCCTCTTAATCCTTCTCTAGGGTCTTGGGGAAAGGGTGGGGGTTGGTTCTCCATGCCTGTCCAGGGAAGAATGTTTTAGGTGCTGGGAAGATGCACCCAGGATGGGGGGGGCAATCTATCACTCTATATGGGGCAATTTGGAGCATTCAATTCACCTTGAATCTGTTTTTGGACTGTGGGAGGAAACCCACACAGACATGGGGAGACCATGCGAACCACCCAGATTGGGATTCGAACCTAGATCCCCAGTACTGGGAGGAGAACATGCCGACTACTGTGCCGTGTTTATTTTCTGATGTCATTAATAATTAATGAGTAATGTGATTATTGGTTATTGATTGGTTTGTAGGGAAGGCGTTCGGCTGCGTGGGCGGTTACATCGCCAGCACCGGGGCGCTGGTGGACACGGTGCGCTCGTACGCCGCCGGCTTCATCTTCACCACCTCACTGCCGCCCATGCTGCTGGCGGGGGCGCGCGAGTCCGTCTGCGTCCTGAAGGGGGACGAGGGCCGCGCCCTGCGGCGCACGCACCAGCGCAACGTCAAGCTGCTGCGCCGGATGCTGATGGACGCGGGCCTGCCGGTGGTGCCCTGCCCCAGCCACATCATCCCCGTCAGGGTGCGCCACGCCGAGAGGAACACGGCCGTCTGCGACATCATGATGAGCCGCCACAACATCTACGTCCAGGCCATCAACTACCCCACCGTCGCCCGCGGGGACGAGCTGCTCCGCATCGCACCCACGCCGCACCACACCCCGCAGATGATGCAGTACTTCGTGGGTAAGTCGGCTGGGGGGTGAGGGAGGGGTGTGTGTGTGCTCACCGTGTGTGTGTGTGTTGCAGAGAAGCTGCTGGACGCCTGGCAGGAGGTGGGTTTGGAGCTGAAGCCTCGCTCGTCTGCAGAGTGTAACCTCTGTCAGCAGCCGCTGCACCTCGAGGTGATGACCGAGAGAGAGCGCGCCTACTTCAGCGGCCTCAGTCACCCCGTCCTGGCCCTCGCCTGACCGCCCCGCCCCTGGCCCCACCCACCGTTTGATCAATGATCCACCTGAGATCCTGTGATTCTGCAGCAGATAATAAATATCTATTTTATCTCCACCCCCCCCCCCGCATCCTCCTTTACTCTCAAATACACAATTCATTTATCAGGGTCGTGGGGGGGGGGGGTCCATCCCATGTCCATCCAGGGGAGAGCGTCTCGGGCGCTGGGCAGATACACCCAGGATGGGGGCAATCTATCACTGAACACACAGAATATAGGGCAATTTGGAGAACTTAATTCACCTTGATCCATGTTTTTGGACTGTGGGAGAACCCGGAGGAAACCCGCGGGGAGGACTTGGAAACTCCACCCAGATGGGGATTCGAACCGGGAATCCCTAGTGCTGAGAGAACATGCCAAACCACTAAGCCACTGTGCTGCTCTTAATATATTAATTCATATTATAGGTGGCATGGTGGTTTAGCATGTTCTCCTCTCAGCACTGGGTGATTCCCAGTTCCAATCCTTATCTGGGTGGAGTTTCCATGTCCTCCCTGTGTCCATGTGGGTTTCCTCCGGTTTCCTCCCACAGTCCAAAAACATGGATCAAGGTTAATTGAATTCTCCAAATTGCCCCATATAGAGTGTGTGTGTTCAGTGATAGATTGGCGTCCTGTCCTGGGTGTATCTGTCCAACGCCTGAAATGGTCCACCCTGGATGGGCATGGGGAACCCCCCCCCACACACACACACACAACCCTAATAGAGGATAAAGCAGAAGATAATGGCTGATTGGGTCACCTGATTGGTGGCACTGTGGTTTAGCATGTTCTCCTCTCAGCACTAGGGATTCCCGGTTCAAATCCGAATCTGGGTGGAGTTTGCATGTTCTCCCCATGTCCGCGTGGGTTTCCTTCAGGTTCTCCGGTTTCCTCCCACAGTCCAAAACATGGGTTCAGGGTGAATTGAATGCTCCAAATTGCCCCATATAGAGTGTGTGTCCAGTGATAGATTACCCCCCTGTCCTGGGTGTATCTGCTCGGCGCCCGAGACGTTCTCCCTTGAATGGGCATGGGGGAACCCCCCCGACTACCCTAATAGAGGATAAAGCTGAAGATGATGGATGGGTGAATAAATATGACCCCCCCCCCCTCTATTACACTCTGCTGTTCATTATGAAGTCTGGTAGAGAGGGGCCTTCCTCAAACTGTTCCCACTGACACCAGGGTCTGTTGGGGGTGGGGTGGGTGTCGCGGGCGGGTCCACGTTTGTTATTGATGTAGGTCAGTAGATCATGATGGATTTATATAATCCGTATTGAAGGTGTTGCCATGGGAACGGTGTTTACGGTTAAAGAGAGAACAGAACGAATCTCGGTGACCCAGATGGAACAATCAAACAGGAAGCGTGGTGGACGCTCAGAAGTGGGTCACTGCGTCCTCACACGGTCCACTGACGGGTTCGGCTCAGGGTCTTCATGCTGCAGAACTTTGAGAGAACGAGTTCCTGTTTGGAACCATCAAATCCTCTGATCTTCAGTGGTTCCTGTTGGGAAGTCCTCTGATCTTCAGTGGTTCCTGTTGGGAAGTCCTCTGATCTTCAGTGGTTCCTGTTGGGAAGTCCACTGATCTTCAGTGGTTCCTGTTGGGAAGTCCTCTGATCTTTAGTGGTTCCTGATGGGAAGTCCTCTGATCTTTAGTGGTTCCTGTTGGGAAGTCCTCTGATCTTCAGTGGTTCCTGATGGGAAGTCCTCTGATCTTCAGTGGTTCCTGATGGGAAGTCCTCTGATCTTCAGTGGTTCCTGTTGGGAAGTCCTCTGATCTTCAGTGGTTCCTGTTGGGAAGTCCTCTGATCTTCAGTGGTTCCTGTTGGGAGATGGAGATCCAGAAGATAAACCTACACACACCTGACTTTCTTGATGCTGCACCAGTCAGCTGGTCCTTGTGAAGGTCTTTCTTGGTTCTGGTTTGGTTCTGAGGTGGTTCCGATGTTTATGATGCAGTACCTCACGTGAGGTTGATGTTTGAGGATCTGTGATGGAGCTGAATCTGAATGGTTCTTCTGTCTCTGTTCATAAACAATAACAGGTAGGACGTCCACCCCCTGCAGCTTCTCTGCAGAGCTTTCAGATGTTTGGTTAGATAAAGGTTCCTCTGCAGTTCCTCATTCAGAGCAGAATGCAGATCAGATCTGGGTTCAGCTGAGCTCTTCTTTCTGGAAGGTTCCGCTAAGAGCACCATCAGATCAGAGCGACGTGTGTGAGTGTATGTGTGTGTGTGTGTGTGTGTGTGTGTGTGTGTGTGTGTGTGTGTATGACCTGTCGTAGCCCATCCACCTAAACACAGAACATATGTCTTAACATCTTCTGACCCCATTGGCTTCCCAGAAACCCCATTGATTGCCTGGTGGCATCTGTTTACCATATATGGTCACAGTTTCCTGTTTGGCCTTCACCTGTTGTTCTCCTCCGTTCTGTGGATTTGTAGGTTCTCTATGTGAATGGAGGTTAGAACCTGAAGTTCTGAATGGAGCTCTGTCGGATCAGAACACCGGTACCGGGTGTGTGTTTACACTGAGAGTGTGTGTGTGTGTGTGTGTTTGAGGGGGGGGGAGGGCATGACAGAGTTCTTGCAAAACTTCTCTGATGATGAAATCTTGGTTAAGCTGAAGTGTGTGTGTGTGTGTGTGCCCCCCCCCCCCCCCCCCCCCCCCCCCCCCCCCCCCCCCCCCCCCCCCCCCCCCCCCCCCCCCCCCCCCCCCCCCCCCCCCCCCCCCCCCCCCCCCCCCCAGAAAACAGATCCAACTAAAGTCTAATCAACATCCCAATAAAGATAAGACTAATTTAATGGATCATGAGTGTCAGACCCTGATGATTTAAACCAGACCCTGATAACGACGGTTCTACATGATGAACGGAGAACAATCGTTTCCTCCTGGTTCCTGACTAACATTTGAGGTTGAAGCCTCAGGAGAACCTGAGATCATCCAAACCAAAGTGGAATTTGGCTGAAGGTGAAGGTGTGTGAAGCTCCTTCACTAATGATCTCCCTCTCACAGCAATAAAAGTGTGGAGAACAAGAACAAAAGGGCGTGGTCCCTGGGAGCTCCAGGAACTTCCCCCTTGTAACCAGAGGAACCTGAATTCTCAGAACAGGAACTCTTTGTGTTCTCACTGCAGGAATGTCATATAAAGCATGGCTTTCTTCTCAGACTGTGAAGAGTTCACAGCTTTTTGAGGAACCAGAACCTGAGAAGTTCAGGAACTTCATCAGCTGTGAGGAGCCTCAGCGTTGCCTCATCTGAGGGCGTGGAAGCGTCTGCAACCGTCAGCTTCTTCAACCCAGCAACACCGAAAACCCCGCAGACATCAAACCAATGACCTCAGAGCTGCCCGTCTCTCACATCTCGCAACACCTCAGTCCTCATGATGTCACCAGGAACCATCAGGAGTTCAAGTGAAGCAGAAGTCAGACACTAAGAGGTTCCTCCGTTACAGCGGAACCTCAGATGGTTGATGGTTCTAGATCCTCGTGTGAGTCTCACTGAATTTTATGTTCTGAAATCATCATCTTCTGCAGATGATCAGCAGGTTACGTTCTACAGTCAGGAGCCAGTCGTTTACAGACAAAGAGTCACGACTCATTGGAATCATTTGAGTCCTTTGAGCGGGTGACTCATTTGAATCAGTGAGCCCTTTAAGTTGAGAAGCTTCTGATCCTGATGATGTCACAGCTGCATTATGTGGTCTACAGTATCGGGATACGCCTCGAACCCGGTTAGAGTTCCTGTTCATGACCTCATCATTAGAACCAGACTGAAGCGGGGGGGGGGGGGTGAGACAAAGCTTCATTAAATGAAGAACGTCTGTGGAACATCTGTAGAACATCTCCTGGACTGATAATATGAAGTCGGAGATGTTTCCTCAACGTTGTTTATGGATGTGTCTCATGTGACCTGACCTCAGGGTAGTTAATAAGGTCCAGGTTCCGTTCCTGTGTGGAATCATCATGTCCTCCCCGTACCCGTGTGGCTTTGTTCCATAGTCTTTGTGTCCGGTCCCTCTGGTGGTGTCACCTGGAACTGTTACCGAATCAGATCAGAACCGATGAACAGAGAGACGTCCTGACCTGAACACAAAGACAATGCTGCCAAACCAGTTTAAAGGACACCGTCCATCCTCAAAGCCTCCATCCCAAACATCAGCTCCATTCTTCATCTCATCAACAATAGAACAGAACGCATCGGAACTCCGAAGTGCTGCGTCATGCTTTAGTCTTTAATCTGCGTCCGCATTAATCACCAGGACAGATTGATTCTCCACAGAACCTGATGGAGGACGTTTTTGGTCCAACTGATTGGGGATCCCCCGTGATGGGGGCTCCTCCGCAGTGGGGTTCCCCATGCCCATCCAGGGAGGACGTTTTGGGCGCTGGGTAGATACACCCAGGACAGGACGCCAATCTATCAATGGACACACACAGTCTATATGGGGCAATTTGGAGTATTCAATTCACCTTGATCCATGTTTTTTGAACTGTGGGAGGAAACCGGAGAACCCTGAGGAAACCCACGCGGACACGGGGAGGACGTGCAAACTCCACCCAGATTGGGTGCTGAGAGGAGAACATGCTGAATCCTGATGCGTGTGGGACTGAGGTTGAAGTAACGGTGATTAAACCTTTAATCTTCAGTGAGTATGGTACGCCGCGTTCCCTTCATGAAGTGCACTTCACCGTGGAGGCCGGGTCACTGCTCGGCCCGCGGCGCCGTTACTGAGCCGACCTGCCTCTCAGACTCCAGATCTTAGAGAAGCTCATTGTTCTGAAACTCAGGTGTTTGATACCAATCGGGTTTCAGCCTCAGTCCCGAACCTTCGTCCTGCGGCGGGAGGTTCCGTGTGTGAGGACGGGGGTGTGAACAGACGGGGGACGGACGGGGCGGGGGGGGGGGGTCCTGTGGTTTTGCCTTGAGTGAGTTTGAGAAAAACAAAAACAAGTCGGAACAGATTCTCATTAAAGTGAAGCCTCAGGGACGCCGGGCCTCGCAATCAGCTCGGACTCTACAGGTCCCAACATGACTCCCAACACACAGACCCTGAGAGGGACGCCGAAGGTCCCTCCATGACCCCCCCCCCCCATCACACGTGTCCTCCTCTCTGCTCTCAGCTGAGGACTCTGTCTCAACACGGAGCGTTAACTTGGTTATTTACTCATTTGGGATTTTTCATCACGCTGAATCATGAATCATTACACTTGACTCATTCAGGGGAAGTTACTGCAGGAATCCTCGCTTTCAAAATATCTCTTGATGACCGGCATCACGGAGATGATGATGATGATGATGATGATGATGAAATGAGGAAGGGACTGATTTAAAACCTTTAAACCAAAGATCTAAATATGAACATATGTTTCCACTAAATACTAACCTTATAAATCTAATCTGAACATCTACAGTGAGATATTTGTGTTCAGTCCAGACCTCGACCTCACCCAACATCTCCACTCTGAGGACCTTCAGGTGGTGTTTGATCTTCTGATGGGAAGTTCTCACAGCTCAGTGATTCAGCAGAAAGCAGGGACTGTGGACACGCTGCCTGGAAATCCCATTCAGGATTTCTTAACTCCAATAACTCAGTCGTGTCTGTATGATGTCTGTATGATGTCTGTATGATGTCTGTATGATGTTTGTATGATGTCTGTATGATGTTTGTAGATGTTTGTAGATGTTGTTTGTATGATGTCTGTATGATGTCTGTATGATGTTTATATGATGTTTGTATGATGTTTGTATGATGTGGTTCTCCTGAATGAGGAACCGTGGAAGCTGATAAGCCTGAGGTGCTGATGGTTGAACATTAACCTCATTCTAACCCGGTTCTGTTTAATGGTTCTCTTTATCACATCAGGCCCTCTGTCCTGGTGCACCTTCCTTTACCCCCCCCCCCCCCGCACTCTGAATTCTGCTGCATCACCCTGAACATCAGCATTCACCTTTAAACCTTCAATGAACAGATAACCAACAGGAAATCAAATCATTCTTCCGCTTTATTCTCTATTGGGGGGGGGGGTCCAGATACACCCAGGACAAGGGGGCAATCTATCGCTGGACACACACTCACTCACACATACACACTCTATATGGGGCAATTTGGAGAATTCAATCGAACTTGATCCATGTTTTTGGACTGTGGGAGGAAACCGGAGAACCCGGAGGAAACCCACGCGGACACGGGGAGAACATGGAAACTCCACCCAGGTGGGGATTCGAACCAGAAATCCCTAATGCTAAGAGGAGAACATGCCAAACCACTAAGCCACTGTGCCGCCTTAATAATGTCCATTTACACGGAAACTCAGTCTCCACTGAAACCTGCTGACATCACATCCAGCAATTTATATAACTTTAAAACGTACAGTAATCATTTATGTAAATGATATTAAATATGCAAATAAGGCCCGGTGTACAAATGACCTGCAGCTCACAGACAGAGAGAACCTTCAGCCTGCAGGTCACACGTCAGGTTCTGTAATGAGAGCCGCTGTGCTGCAGGTCAAACTCGTGGAACGGCTGCTAATTAAGAAAGCTCGTTTTTAACGAACACCTGAAAAAAGGTGATCAGATAACGATCAGCGTTAATAATTCTACAGTGGAGCTGCTTTTCTTCAGAACTTCTGACTGTGATGTCATGTGTAAGTCCCTTTGGATAAAAGCTTCTGCTAAATGATTAAATGTAAATGTAATGATGTTAATTAGATTCATTATATTAATAATGTGCAGATGTGAAGTGACGTCCTGTTGCCTTGATGTGATAGAATCAAGGTTGTTCAAAGTTAACCCTGAAACTGCTCTGCCTCAGTGATCAAGGCCAGGTGTGTGTGTGTGTGTGTGTGTGTGTGTGTGTGTGTGTGATTCCTGCTCATGGTTATGGTGGGATTATGGATTGTGTTGGGGTTTTATTAGTTTTTGGTTTTAAAATGTTGTTTATATGTTTTATTTATGAATATTTTAAATTATGAAACATATTTTCTAAATAATTCATTATCTTCAGCATTATCCTCTATTAGGGTCCGGGGGGGCAGATACACCCAGGACAGGGGGGCAATCTATCACTGAACAAACTCACTCACACACACTCTATATGGGGCAATTTGGAGAATTCAATTCACCTTGACCCATGTTTTTTGGACTGTGGGAGGAAACCGGAGAACCCGGAGGAAACCCACACAGACACGGGGAGGACATGGAGACTCCACCCAGATGGGGATTCGAACCAGAAATCCCTAGTGCTGAGAGGAGAACATGCTAAACCACTAAGCCACCGTGCCGCCCCTTATTTTCTAAATCACTTATAATAAATAGACCTGTAGAAAGGTAGTGCAGTGCTGCCACCTGCTGTCTAACTGCAGTATGTACTCTCACTGTGCTCTGTATAATGATGGTTTAGTTCTGTTCTGTAGTTCTGAACACAATAAAACATCCATCATCTTCTGCTTTATCCTCTATTAGGGTCACGGGGGGAGGGGGGGTGGGGGGGGGTGGGGGGGGGTTCCCCATGTCCATCCAGGGGAGAACGTTTCGGGCGCTGAGCAGATAGACCCAGGACAGAGGGGCAATCTATCAATGAACACACACTCAAACACACATACACAGTCTTTGTGGGGCAATTTGCAGAACTCATTTGACCTTGATCCATGTTTTTGGACTGTAGGAGGAAACCGGAGAACCCGGAGGAAACCCACGTGGACAGGGGTAGAACATGGAAACTCCACCCAGGTTGGGATTCGAACCGGGAATCCCTAGTGCTGAGAGGAGAACATGCTAACTGTACATAATATCGCTTTCTATCATTTAGAGCAAAAACAGGAGATGACTCCGCCCCCTTTACTTGTTTTTTATGATTTCTGATGCCTTGACCAATCAGGGACGGTGATTTGGCAGTGGGCGGGGTTTGCAGCGCGGTTGGTGAGGCGGGTAAAACAAACGGTGAATGTTGTTAGCAACGTTAGCTTAGCTTAGCATAGGTTTACTGAAACTGCTTTGATCGCTTTTTAAGTTCCGAACATCAAATGAAATAAAAGTTTATACAGAATGTTTTAAAGTTCAGTAACGAGGAGAGTGACGTCACTGCGGCTTTAATACAAACTGATTTAAAGTTGTAAAAGCTTCAGATGGACATGAAGTGCACGTGGGTGAGTAATTAATCTGTAATTAATCTGTAATTAATCTGTAATTCATCTGTAATTAAAAATAACTTAACATTATAATCTGATTCTGAACTAAATGACGTCACTCTGGATGAAAGGTTCAGATTAACACACGGGTTCTAACTGGTTCTGTTCGGTTCTAACTGGTTCTGTCTGGTTTTGTTCGGTTCTGTTCGGTTCTGTTTGGTTCTAACTGGTTTTGTCTGGTTCTGTTCGGTTCTATCTGGTTCTGTCTGGTTTTGTTCGGTTCTGTCTGGTTCTATCTGATTCTGTCTGGTTTTGTTCGGTTCTCTCTGGTTCTGTCTGGTTCTGTTTGGTTCTCTCTGGTTCTGTTCGGTTCTATCTGATTCTGTCTGGTTTTGTTCGGTTCTGTCTGGTTCTATCTGATTCTGTCTGGTTTTGTCTGGTTCTGTTTGGTTCTGTTCGGTTCTGTTCGGTTCTCTGATTCTGTCTGGTTTTGTTCGGTTCTCTCTGATTCTGTCTGGTTCTGTTTGGTTCTCTCTGGTTCTGTTCGGTTCTATCTGATTCTGTCTGGTTTTGTTCGGTTCTGTTTGGTTCTCTCTGGTTCTGTTTGGTTTTGTTCGGTTCTATCTGATTCTGTCTGGTTTTGTTCGGTTCTCTCTGATTCTGTCTGGTTCTGTTTGGTTCTCTCTGGTCCTATCTGGTTCTATCTGGTTCTGAGGGTAACACAGCTTCTCGTTTTCAGGAGGATCCATCTCTGGAGAGGAACTTTAAAGGTCACAGAGACTCAGTGACCAGCGTGGACTTCAACCCCAACATGAAGCAGATAGGTAGCCCAGCTCTGAACACTGATCAGGTTCTCAGCTGGACAACGGCACACAGGTTCTCACTGCAGGTGTCTGCAGGAGGCGTTTAGTTTGATTTACAGTCATACAGGGGGACAGACTGGGTGAGGCCTCAAGGGCCCGGATCCATTAGGGATCCATTAGGGATCCATTAGGGTTCCCAAAGTCAGCTCTGTGCTCCAGGGTTCTGGTGTTCTAACTCCAGTCTTATAAAGTCATCTGAACAGGGTTCTGACTGCAGTAACACGTTTCACACACTCACACACTGCAGCTTTAAAATAACATGCACTGCACTCTATAAAGAATGACACACACACACACACACACACACACACACACATATATATCCATTCATTATCTCCCGCTTCATCCTCTATTAGGGTCGCGGGGGGGGTTCCCCATACCCATCCAGGTGAGAATGTCTCGGGTGCTGGACAGATACACCCAGGACAGGACACCAATCTATCACTGGACACACACACACACACACTCTATATGGGGCAATTTGGAGAACTCAGTTGACCTTGACCCATGTTTTTGGACTGTGGGAGTTAACCGGGGAACCCGGAGGAAACCCACGCGGACACGGGGAGAACATGCAAACTCCAATTGGTTATGTACAGTCATGTTCATTTATAGATGAGGAGTTGTCTGCAGAGTTTGGTATGTTCTCCTGACGTCTGTGTGTGTGTGATAGTGACGGGCTCTTTGGACTCTTGTGTGATGATCTGGAACCTGAAGCCTCAGATGAGGTCCTACAGGTTCGATGGACATAAAGACGGCGTGACCTGCGTCCAGTTCTCTCCATCAGGACAGCTGGTGGCCTCGGCGTCCAGAGACAAGACCGTCCGCCTCTGGATCCCCAACATGTAAGCCTAACCCTGAACCTGAACTACACCTGAACTACACCGGAAAGGACCTGTTCACTTCACAAGTACCGTGTCTCTGTGTGTGTGTCTGTATGTGTGTGTCTGTGTGTCTCTGTGTGTGTGTCTCTGTGTGTGTGTGTGTGTGTGTGTGTGTGTGTCTGTCTGTCTGTCTGTCTGTCTGTCTGTCTGTCTGTCTCTGTGTGTCTCTGTGTGTGTGTGTGTGTCTCTGTGTGTGTGTGTGTGTGTGTCTGTGCGTCTCTGTGTGTGTGTGCGTCTCTGTGTGTGTGTGTGTCTCTGTGTGTGTGTGTGTGTGTGTCTGTGCGTCTCTGTGTGTGTGTGTGTGTGTGTGTCTGTGTGTGTGTGTGTCTGTCTGTGTGTGTGTGTGTGTGTATATCAGGAAGGGTGAATGCAGTGTATTTAAGGCTCACACAGGGACGGTACGGAGTGTGAACTTCTCTCCGGATGGACAGACGTTGGTCACGGCATCAGACGATAAGAGCGTTAAGTTATGGACGGTCCATCGGCAGAAGTTCCTGTTCTCCCTCAGTCAGCACATCAACTGGGTCCGGTCAGCCAGGTGGGTCCCCGTCCTCCACTGCAGGTGGACACACAGCCACATCGAACTTCCATATGTTACCTGAACTATAGGACTCAGTCTGATTATACGATGACGAGGATGAGGATGAGGATGATATGTTTCTGCGACAGGTTCTCTCCAGATGGAAGGCTGATCGTCTCGTGCAGTGATGACCGTACGGTGAAGATCTGGGACAATAACAGTCGAGAGTGTGTCCACTCCTTCTGTGAGCATGGGGGGTGAGTGTGACTCCATACAGCACATCATCATTCTGATTTGATCCATGGATCAATCTGAACATCAGATGAGGTTCAGTTATATCGTGCAGCCCGCAGCGTTGGCTCCGTTTCTGTCGTTCTGTGGTTATTAATCTAATCCAGATGTTGAACATCTGCAGCAGATCTAATTAGTGTTTCGGGTGAGCAGCTTTAAAGCTACAGTGTGTGAGGTTCATCTGTCCTCTGGCAGACACGTCAGCTGATGCATGCTGTGGTGCGGTTACAGAACAAAAACAGTCCAGATGTTGAGTGGTGGCACTGGACCTCACAGCAGCAAGGTCCTGGGTTCGATTCCCATGCAGGGCAGAGGTTCTGCTTTTCTGCCTTCTGCTACGTCCCATAACACATTTTGCTGCTTCTCTTCAAATGATTGCTGGGATAGGCTCTAGAATCCATTCTGATGAATTAACTGATGAATTAAATGTATTGAAATATAATAGAATAACGTTTTCTGGTTGCTTTTTTTTTTTTCTGATACGACACTTGAATGGTTTCGATCCTACCTCACAGGAAGGACCTTCAAGGTGTCATGGAATGGAGAGCTCTCTAACTCTCACCAAGTATGCACTGGTGTGCCTCAGGGCTCTGTACTTGGTCCTCTCCTCTTCTCACTATACATGACATCACTGAGCTCTGTCATCCAGGCGCATGGTTTCTCTTACCACTGCTATGCTGATGACACTCAGCTTCATCTGTCTTTTGCCC
>JAFMOD010000679.1:0-18803 GCA_019802435.1 Corydoras maculifer
TATATATATATATATATATATATATATATATATATATATATATATATATATATATATATATATATATATGTCCATTCATGTTGTACACCCTTGATGATCATTAATAACTGCAGTAAAGTGAAAATGGTGTTATGGAATTAGTGTCTTAATTTTATCAATAGGTGTTGCATGATAGGTCACTTGTTCTTAATGTTGTGTCCGATTATGTGATACTGTTTGTATAAATGCTCTCAGTAGTGATCTTAAAATCCTAGGGGAAAGGTTTATACATAAAGTCCCTCTGTCTAAACAGAGCTTGGAGCTGGTGGTCAGAGATTTGCAAAAGTAAGTAAACATCTATATAAAATGAAAAATGGGTTGGCAGACAGTGATCCAATTTTCGATACTTGCTGTTAAGGAAAGAGAAAAGCTAATAGCCTGTGTCACCAAGTGGCCGAAGTGACCAATTTTAATGTGGGATTAGCTATAAGTTTTGTATTTAAAATATGTGTGGCACAGCAAAGCAGTAGAAATTATGAAGCTCATGTGACATCACAGGAGATTTTAACCATTATCCAAAGAGGATCCACAGTTGCCAAATTCCTGTGTGACCATGTCAAAGCACTTGATGTTTGAATATTGTGAACAGAAAATCAAACCCATTCTGTGGCCATAATAATGCTACTTTAAATTTGGCTGTACCCATTTCTCGTGTCTAATTGTCCCCATACTTAGGGCAGATGACAAAAATGTACCTACAGTTTAAGACCTACATTTATTAATGGACCTTATAAATTTATTGGCACTAGAATAAACAAAACAAGTGCGTAGCGGGGGAACTTGGGAAGAATAAGAACACTGAATCAGCCATGTGTAAACGACATGATTACATCCATCCATCATCTTCCGCTTTATCCTCTATTAGGGTCGCGGAAGGGTTCCCCATGCTCATCCAGGGGAGAACGTTTCGGGCGCTGGGCAGATACACCAAGGACAGGGCGCCAATCTATCACTGGAGTACTCAATTGACTTGCTCCATGTTTTTGGACTGTGGGAGGAAACCGGAGAACCCGGAGGAAACCCCCGCGGACACGGGAGAACATGGAAACTCCACCCAGATGAGGATTTGAACTGGGAATCCCTAGCACTGAGAGGCGAACGTGCTAACCACTAAGCCACCGTACCGCCCTGTAAACGACATGATTACAATAGTGATTAAAACATTCTCTAAAGTATTAAATGTAACAAATGACACCGGGCCCGTGATTCATTCCAAGTTAAAAGTCATCGACATTATTAGTGATTAGCGGTTTGTTACACAATACCAACTTCATTATTTTACCTTCTCGTTATTACGGAAATAACATTAACGATAAATTATGGCTTTTATTATTTCCTTGAAAGCGATATTAGACGATTTTACTCTAAGCACAACTTTTATATTAAAGCACGCCGCTCTACGTGTCACGTGACCACAAACTCTCACATGACCTGAAGCAGTCTGTACAGGGTAACGGTGGTGGAGATGTTGGCTGATAAATCATAGATTTAATTTGTTTTAAAGTTCCGATCTGTTATAAGTAAGTAAAACACAGTTAACGTAACTCGTCCTTTTTAATTGATTTAATATGCTTCCTTTGAAGCGCATGCGGCTTTTCTGTTTGCTTCATGCTGACGTTGTAGTTAGTATAAAGTTCGGATTGTGGATTTGAATGTTGTGAAATTGTTACTATGCGAATTTATTAGTACAAAAGTATACTGTTTTTCATAAAGGCATTTACATCAAGGCCGATTATAATGTTGTGTAACATAGAAGTTACTCATTTATACTCACCTTTGCTATTACAGAAGAACATCCACTCCACAGTCATCAGTTCAGTTGTGTTTAATCCTCACCATGAGCTGCTGCGAGCAGAAAATCTCCTCGTTTTTACGGAGTCCATCTCAGTTTCTGTCCTGCACCACCGCTGAGAGCCTCTTAACGGAGCTACTGGATGAACTGCGAGATGAAAAGGCAAATGACAGTAAGAAGGTACAGCCACAGATTTAAATGCACATCTAAAGATCAAATGAAAGTTTAGAGTACACCTAATTGTTGCACTGAAAATCCACAGCTTTGTAAAATCAGTCAGTCCTGCGATATCCCCTTTATTCCATACTAAGTTCGCAGGGGGTTCAGGGAAGAAGCCCACCCAGGGGAGCTTCCCTTCATTGCTCTTGATGTCCTATAGGGATATGTTGACTATGGAGAAAGTGGATGATCTAAATCGTTTTTTGTTTTTGTTTTCTCTCAGATACTTCTACTATCTGCATTTTTGGAGCATCCCACATTCCTTTGCCCAACCATGTCAACAGGCGAAGAGACGGCACAGGAGCTCATATCTATTCTTAACTTCACTCCACACAAATCTGTCAGTTTAAAGTGCCACCTGCTGTTGGCGATTACAAATGTTTTGATTTGTACATTTTGCTTGGCTAAACAAAGAAAAGTTGCAGAGGACCATT
The DNA here is from genome assembly GCA_019802435.1 of Corydoras maculifer. Taxonomy (NCBI): domain Eukaryota; kingdom Metazoa; phylum Chordata; class Actinopteri; order Siluriformes; family Callichthyidae; genus Corydoras; species Corydoras maculifer. The sequence continues at coordinate 2,485 of JAFMOD010000679.1, forward strand.
TGAACCTTCTTTTTAAAGTGATACAGGACATTAATGATAACTCAAGCGGGTCTTCTTTCCACTCGTTTCGAGCAACGGCTTGCGAGTGTCTAAAAGAAATGGAGTACAGTCAGCCTGGCCTTCTCTCCCAAAAGTTAGAGGCTCTTCATCACCTTAAGCAACAGGAAACCACAACACTGCATCAGTCATATTCCCTGCTTTATTTACAAAGTCTCAGGAATGCTGTTTGTCTCCTAACTGAACAAAGTAACTTGGATCACTCGGTGCTTCAGAATGTATTGAGCAGAAATGAAGGATTTGCATGGAGGACTTCAAGGTTTGCCCACTTTGTGTTGCCATTTAGCACGATGTCACGGATCCGGCAGCTGCCAACCACCTTGGACTGTAAGGAGATGCGATCTGTATTGACATTGCTCTTAGAGGAATCCTATCTGATGACACCTGCGTCCCAGTCTGCCCTGCTCCGGGGTCTAATAGAGGTTGTTGCAATGGTACCAGCCATCAGTCCTTCAATTTTCAAGTCTCAGCTGCTTAGACTTTTCGGAACGACCGAGGTGGAGTTGATGCATGCCACCCTGTTGATGAAAGGCACATTCACAGATAGCCTCTTCACCGCTGAGGATGAACACTTCCTTCTCAAGCGTCTTACAGGCATGGCACAACATCCACAACTGAAAATCCCTGAAAAGCTGTTTTACATGGACTGCATTCTTCACTTCCCTGAAAACAGACCCATCTCCAGCAGTGGGGAGGAGTGCTTGCCTGTGCTGGTCACACCTCAGCTCACCCTGACTCTTCTGCCCACAGTGTTTAATGACAGCCTCACAATGCTTTGCAGGCTGAATCTTCTCTGCCTGGTTCACCTCGAGGCTGAGGACGATGAGGAAGGCAAAGGCCTGAGCTATCTATATGATCACCTCTCAGCCTTGCTTAAAATAGTAGACAACCACGGGAGCAGAGAAATGGTGGTGACATCTTTTAGAGCAATCTTCCTTTTTCTCATGCACTTCAACCACATGGTGAAATTTTCAGAACAGCTTGTCAGCAGGTTATGTGACCTGTATTCCAAAAACTGTCATCTAGCTCCCAATATGATCAATCTTTTAGATCAAATCCAAGAGCACTTAGAAGACGCACATTGGTCAGTCCAGTTGTTAAAAGCTCTTCAAAGGTGTATCGTGGAAATGCCCTCCTTGGAACTGACCCTACAGGATTTGGGTTGGCATCTGAAAATTTTGGCTCGTGTGGCACTGGAGGGTCAAATCACCCAGCAAACCACCATCTGCTTCCTTCTTAACATCCTCGTCAATTCAAACCTGTGTGAGAGGAGAAGCTGGCAGCTTGGCACTGCTGTTCTCAGTGTTTGTCGTAACCTCCTGCAGGTTCCTACCCTTAGCCAAATGTTCATCGAATTGGCGGACCTTCTGCAGTACATGTCCCAACATTATGAGGACATGGATATTCAGGATCATTCTCGGTTCTACTACACCCTTCTAACCAATCTGTCATGGGAAAAATTGGCCAGCGTCCTTACCAAAGCTCCCGAAGGAGGCAAGGCTAAACTCCGAACACTGTCAGCCATAGCGGCTGAAAGTGATGGACTCACCAGTTGCCTGACGGTTCACCCGACTGAAGGTTGTGTTCTGCAGCTTGTAAAAGTTCAAAGCAATGAGTCTCAACTTGTGATGCCAAAAGCAGAGATGCTAAACACTGAGAAAGACCTTTATGAATCCTATCAGGACCAGTTTAAAATCCCAGGCTTTTCCTCAGAGTTCACTTTAATGTATATTCTGACTCATGCCAAAGAGACTGATCCCAGATTTGATAGACTGTTTACGATATGCCTGCACTTTGAAATAAACACCTTCCACTATGCAGAAGTAAATGACATCTATGTGCCATGTATCATCAGAGACAAAAAACACCCTGAAGTTAATGTTACTTTAAAGCCATACCGTCCATACCCAACCATCTTGCGAGTAAGTGCCATTTTCACGACTGAAGATGGCATGTCGTGGCACACTCAGCTACCGGATGTGAACGTCTCATTTCCAGAACTATTCCTTCCCATACCTCTGCCACCGAACACAACACATAAGTGCAAGCAGTATGTGTTTGATTGCATGTGGAAAAAAATATCTTTAGGAGAACCTAGCAGTTCAGCGACTAGTCTGTTTTGTTTTAAGGCCAAAAATGAAGTATTGGTGGATCTGATTAAGGGGAATTTTGAGGGGTACTTGATTGCACAATCACTGGAACAGTGCAGTTGGAAAGTCATATTCTTCCTTCCACCACTTTTTCATGTATTGTTACTCATTAAAGAGGAAGAGGATGCTGTTCAAGTGAACATTGTGACGGACAACTGGGAGCTTCTTCCTTATATTAACTCCTACCTACTTAATACAACTGAACACAGTAGTTAAAGACAATGGAAGCAAAGTGTTTCACTTATGTATCTTTACCAAACCTGGAATTCATTGTAGCAATATAATAATTTGCTTGATTTTATTGTGAAAATAGACTTTTATCATGTTTCTATTACAATTTGATTGTAGATGCCTAATATATTTTGATACATGTGCATTATAAACATTGTATTATCATTCATTTAGCTGTATGTTATACAGTTTAATGTGTTTCATGTCATTTGCTAAAATAAAATGTAAATACAGTATGTTGTATTTTTTTCCAGCAAGGTCACTTTCCTCCAATATACATTTTATGATAATGTAATGTGCACTTAAGTCATGGTCACCAAGCAGCAGATTCACAGTATGGTGTATGATGCAAATCAGTTTGTTTCTCTTACACTAATATGTTACAAAGTCTTTTGGAATCACGCAAGTTTAATTGTAACTTAAGCACAACCCTATTTCAATAATTTCTCTATATTCTAATATGAGTGAATATTACAAGCTAGTCCCTGATTAAAGTCTTTATTTTGATATACCCTCAAAGTTGGGTTCTGTGTACAATGGTAGAGCTGTCTGACTATTTAGTAGTTTGTCCATTATACTGATTTCAGCATCCCTCTTTTCAACCTCTTCAACTGGAGTCCATGACATGTCATGCTGCAGTTTAAAGGCACCAAGGAACTGATGTGGACAGCTACTACCCCATTCCTGAAATGTAAACAGAAAAGCATTTATACTGAAGAGTATTACACACAAAACAACACACACATACAATGGTCAAAAAAAAGTAAATTATTATTATTAAACAAATTTAAAGGATACACATATTTAAATATACATACCAAACTTATCCAGGCATGCATTTATTGACTAGGACAGTTGTTAGAAAAAAAGGAAATGGCCTTCTCTATGATTTCACCAAAAAAAAAAAAAAAAAAAGGCTCACCTTTGGAGACAGTATGGAAAAGTAGCGTTGACCAGATTCACGCATATACAGGTAGTACATGTTCCCTGGTTTTTTCACCACATTACAAGCTGCATGATGAAGATCTGCATCTCTTTTGGCACTTTCTAAAACCTTAAAATACATTAAAATTTAAAATAAAATGTTATTCAAATTAGATCACAGGCACATCAGTGTGGTACAAATGCATCGTCACTGTACCTGTAATGATTAGTTACTATAGTAACACCATATCTCATTTTAAATATTTAAGCATTACACAACATGATGAATTCATCTATTAAAGCTCCCACCTTCCTGGCTTGCTCTTGCAGGTAACGAATTTGGTCGGCTATAACAGTCAGCCGGTTGCAAGCGTTCGCTCTGACAAATTCATCTCCCTGTAGTTTAACAGATGAGTTATGTGATTGTCAGGCACAAAGCAGTGTGAGTAGTAAAAAGCACATGGTGAATGAACTCATTTACCTTCTGAACCTGCTGAGCCAAAGCCACGAGGTCCATAGGATCCCCAGCTCGATTGGTCTGATAGGGGCTTACAAGCACCAGCCCCGTTGGATTGCTGCTGCTTTCGACTAATGAGACTTAAATGTGATAACAAACACAAACATATCAGCAATGGTATATCAGGATTTGGAATGTGTACAAGTAAACGTTGATCTGACAAATGTTAAAAATGGGCTGTTCACTTAGCTGGTTTGTTGGTCGGGACCATAACAGAACAGGTATCATTTGGGTGGTGGATTGTTTATTGTCAGTTCTGCAGTGACACTGATGTTGTGAGGGGTTTTTAGTGCAGCAGTGCTACTGCAGTTTTATTTAAATTCCTCAGTAACACAACTAGGATAGGAATAATGCACTAACCAAATAATCCCTGCTCTGTGGTGTTACTATTGGGGTCTTAGCCATTAAAAACAGAGGACACAGTATGTACTGTAGTCCACAAACAGATGGACTACATGTTTGTAACTGTAGAACTAGAACTGATAAAAGTAAAACTGAAATAAGTGAAGTAAAAAGGAGTGTGTCCAAACTTTTGCCCAGTACTGTATAATGTATTCAAAAACACAAAATGTTGACGTTGGCGATAATATTGCTGCATATTTTGAAGTCTGAAAATCTCATCCTTCATGTACTGTATGAATTATATCAGCTCGACGGAGCTTCCTTAGCAGTTCTAACCTTAATTGTAGGTTAAAGCTTACTTAATCTCGTGTTACCTGTTGTAGATTTTCCAGGTTGATTTGTTAAACTGACACTTTTATCCATTTGTTGCGGATAATTATCGATATTAACGGTTATACGTGACTTAAGCTTCTTCTTTCTGTGTTTGTTCTTATAGAAGTTGCTCGTCAGCGTCTGCAAGAAAAACATCCAGAGGAACCGTGAGGGAGGCGTTTCTGAGGACCAACGTAAACGGACTTTTAGCCTATCTAGCTTAGATAAATCGTTGCCATAATTCTATGTTTAATTAGTAACTGCTGTCATTTTTTACAGTAGCGCGTCACGTAGTTACTGCTAATTAATGTTTGTTTTATTTAAATACGTGTACAGGCATCTACGCGGTCACACAGTGAACTATTTATTACCTTTGTCCTCATCCGCACTACATGCACTATATAGTGAACAAGTTAAAGTGTTCTGTTATTAAATAAATGTAATATTGAAATAGTATCGATTATTTAGATTAATTATAAAACTAGGAATTTTATCAAATACTCCCAAAACCAATCTGAGAGCATACAGAACGCCCTCATTTTAATAAATCACTTTGTAGGGAGCGTTATTTTAACATTCCGGAAGTTGCTTTTCAAACTACCCACTACTGACTTCCATATAATGACTTCAATGAGTAGCTGCACTACTGTTGGCGGTGTAGTTTAGGCACACTACTTAGTACACGAGTATATAGTTTGGAACACAGCCATTATTGGTAGCGTTGGATGGGCATTTTAAGCGTTTTCGTTAAATCGAACAGTAACAATTCATTTCATGTTAAATTAGTAACAGTAAAGTAATTAGACATGTCTTATTTGAGTAAACGATAGAAATGTAAAAGTACTTAAAGATAAAAAAGAGTAATAATAATAATAAATGGCACGTGATCAATCAACAATTACATTTAAATATGGCACAAGCGTTCACGTCACTATAAACTCCACATCCCAAATAAAGAGATGTTTTAATTAATAATGAGTTTAGCACTTTAGAAGCATAGGCTGAATATTAATGGAATAATCCAATAGGCAATAATGTAAAATTAATCCGAAATTTAAATGGAAATCAATTTGTAAGTCTTTTCACAAATTACAGTTTATCATTTGGCTGAATTGGCTCCACCCACATTTCTTTCATCTGCCAGTACACCCTTTACGAAGTTGATGTGATCAGAAAGGTAAATTTGAGTTTATTTAACTGCCCAAAGAAGTCAGTCCATACTTTTGTATTTGTAACTTTTTTTAATATATTTTTTTAGTAAACCCCAAAATAAAGTATTTAAAATGTAGTTTTGCTACAAACTGATTCAATCTGCTGAACTGCCTTAGTAAAATCACAACTTTAATGTTATTTTAAATTAAAATGGTCACTAAAATTATTTGTTCCTAATTATTTGTTTGTTGAATTTGTCAAATAAAATCCCACCGATTTTATAATTATAACAAAATGAAAAAGAGTAAGATTGAGTGCAGCAGGCAGAGAGTGTAGGTGTAAAAGCACAGGAATGCTGCGCCAACAACTTTAAATGCCCCCCTCGGTATGGGGGAGCTCATGTGTTAAATAAACCCCTCGACGTGGAAGTCCTGCCTCTTCAGAGAGAGGAGTTTGCAGCAGCCTGTGGGATCCGGTGAAAGAGCTGCACATGAGGCCCTTCAAAATGCATGCCTCTCTTTTTCTTCTGATCTGCTGGTTTTTATCCAGCTTAGACCAGAGTTTAACTGAGCAGCAGATGATGGGGGGTTTGGAGCCGTACGATCTGCTGTTCGATAATGCCGTGGAAGCTTATTATAAACAGGACTGGCTCGCTGTGATTCTGAACATGGAGCGCGCCATCCGCAATAAAGATGCTGTACGGAGAGTGCGAGCTCACTGCCGCCTGTCCTGCGCTAATCACACCGCTTTCGGTGAGTCCAGCCCGGGACTCGGGGTTTCGGTTCCGGGCGACGGTCCGGTTCAGGATTTAGAATTTTTCCAGCGAGTGCTGAAGCGGGCGGAGTGTGTGAACGTCTGCGAAACAGAGAGACTGGGACAACCGGGTTTACACAAAGTCGGAGATGAAGTCGAGCTCGAGTTTAAGAAGAGAACGCCGTATAATTACCTCCAGGTGGCTTATTTTAAGGTAAGGTTCTTCAGATGTTCACCATCAAGCGGGAACCTGCTGGAACTCCTGAATGAGACTTATCACTTTGTTTGAACTTTTTAAAAATAGAGACAGAACCGGTTTTATTTTTACTTAGTACAAGAAACAAACCGTATTTTAGAAGTAATTTCGCGCTGTTTCTACTACATTATTAAGTTGTCAGTTTCTGGCTTCTGGCCGGTTGTTTGATTTCAGTAACGGTGACTCCATGTTTTGTTAGTCTATAGAGTCGATTCCAAGACTCGGTTCTAAAATACGACGTATTCACTTAGCGTTTACAGATATAAAGTATGAGTGTTTATTCTTGCACTAAGTTATAGAAATGAAATTATTTACCGCAATTGTTTTAATCTTTTCATTTTATCATGATATAATTGTCGTAAATTCTAATTAATAGTACAATATAACGTACTGACAAGCTACAGCAACTACAAATTCGCTTTTTATTTCATTTATTACCAAAATCTACTTTTGATATCTTTTATTTGCGTTGATTATTAAAACTGTAAACTTTTAGTCTGGTGGAAGAAACGTAAAAGCGTGGAGTCGCGATACTTACTTTTATATTGGCGGAATCGGAGATTTGGAGTATCGACTCTTTGTGCATCGGCTCTTAGCTTTAAAACTCGGGTGCCACGTCCTTCAGGTGGAGTCTGATCCCTCTGATTAAACGTCTGAACCTTTCAAAACGTGGCGTTGATATAAAATCGTGAAATAAAACCCATCGTTGATGAAAAAGAAGTGCCTGAAATATTCGTTTAGGTCTTCAAACACGAAAAGCATATTTTAGCAAGATCAGATATAACGTTATGGGTATTTTAGTTGCTCACGGCAAAATACACACAAGTCACAAAGTTTACGTAGTTTTAATAAAAGCTTAGTAGTTTTTACCTCATATAAACAGCATGCTCTCCCCAAAAACATACATACTTTGAAAGATTTAATTTCAACCTCCCTGTAATTATTTCCTCTTGTTTCACCCCACAGATTAAGTGAAGTTTAACTAGTTTGTAAGCAAAGGCTTTGATTTTTTTGTATTGGTATTTATTAAGTAGATTGTAGTGTTCTTAAATACTAATTGTTATTGTCTGTTATCATTTTAAATGTCAGTAAATATCACAGATTGACTCCTGCATGTAGTGAAGCTTAACTAGTTTGTAAAGAAAGGCTATGATTTATTTTTTATTTTTTAAATGTAGTTTAAGATAAGTATAAGTGTCAAGAACCGTGGCTAAAGGTATTGGATCGTCTGCATATTATACATGCAGAAGCTTTTAGGACAATGTCGGTCTCTTATTTGTGGTACAACTTCCACTCTTCTGGGATGCTTCTTCAAAAGATTTCATACCTGTGGTATTTTTGTCCATTTAAATAGAACATTTTAGAGGTCAAACATTAATATTGAATGACAGGGCCTGATTCACAATCTCTGCTGTAGTTTATTCCAAATATGTTTGATGGGGTTCAGGTCAGGGCTCTGTGTGGGCAAGTCATACCAAACACACCCAGACATGTCTTTATGGACTTGTCTTGTGCAATGCTACACAGACTTGCAGAAAAAGGAAAGTGTTTGTCAAATTGTTCACACTGATTATAAAGCTTGCAATCATTCAAAACACATGGCTAGGTGCAATGATGCTAACACAACACACAACTAGAGCTCATAACATTTCAGAATCGCCAGAATTACATATGAAATGATTACAATTACAACGTGGAGATGTAAATGCGACCTGATTAAATAAATGAATGGGCACTACATTGTTTTAATTGTCATTTGTTAGTTAAAAATGCTAAATTACTTTACATTAGTTCCAAGCCATGGACAGATGTAGAAACTTGGTATGTAAACACTAAATGATTTTTATTCTCCCATTTTCACAGATCAATAAGCTTGACAAGGCTGTGGCTGCGGCAAACACATTCTATGTTGCAAACCCAGATCACATGGAGATGAGACAGAATCTTGAGTACTACGGTATGATGGCAGGTGTGCAGGAGGCCGACTTCAAGGACCTGGAGGCCAGTCCACACATGGTAAGAAGATAAAATAAAAGAAATTCAAAAAGGTGTAATCAGTTTACAAGTCTGCTTCATCTGTCATAATTTTTGCATAAATATTCATTAATAATAATTTTTTAACCTGAGTCATTGGTATTTTAGCTGTTTAAAGTTGAAAGGTAGACAGACACATTTAAGCACACACTTACACCTCTATCATTCATTCACCTGAACTGAAAGGAAGGTGGTTCGGCATATTCTTCGAAAATCTCTTCTGCTTCTACTAAATACAGGAAGTTATGAACACCACTGTGATTAATGTGGGACTGCTCCATCACTAAAAAACACATCCATTTTTCTTTTCATGGGCTTTGACTACAGATATAGTGGCATCAGTGGAATTTAAACCACTGCTTTCTGGATGATGGAGCTTTTCTGCTGCAGCACTCTGAGTTGCACACATTTTGTTGACAGTGTAATTCTTTGTCAAGTATTATGGTTGAGTTGATATTAAAATGACATGTTTGTATAATTACAGGCTGAGTTTCTGGAAGGGAAGAGATTGTACAGCGCTGATGAGTTTTCCTCAGCTATCAATCACTTCGAGGCGGCTGTGGAGGCTTTTTTCGTTGCTAACACAGAGTGCAGAGCGCTATGTGAGGGACAGTATGATTATGATGGCTACAACTACATGGAGTACAATGCGGATCTCTTTCAATCGATCACTGGCAAGTAAAATAAAAAAAGATTGCGGACATTTTGATATTCTAATGTTAAAATTTATTGTAATAATTAGACCTGGCTGTAACTTTATTACATGTGATTTCACATTGTAACTGACTGATGTTTTACAGATCATTACTTGCATGTTCTGAACTGCAAGCAGAACTGTGCTGTGGAGCTGGCATCCACTGCTGGACGAGAGAAACCATTTGAAGACTTCCTTCCATCCCATTATAACTACCTTCAGTTTTCCTATTATAACAGTATGTGACTTTTCAACATTGTCCTGTACTGTATTTAGATGACGCCTGGGGTGCATCTAATAAATTCTTTTTATCAGATTGTGTCCATGAGTGTATTTATTTATTGAACTGAATGCATACATAATGCTTTACTGTGTTTTTCTTATTCCTAGGTGAGAGATTTGAGAAGGCCATCGAATGTGCTAAAACATACCTGCTTTTTCATCCCGACGATCAGGTGATGAAGCAAAATTTGGCGTATTACTCAGCCATGCTGGGAGAAGAGCAGGCTGCTGGCATCTCAGCCAGGGAGGTCTGTCTAAATCATCTTTTAGAATGCTTTTATTTGCCCATTCATCATTCTTAGTTGTACTTTGATGTATCTTAACTACTCACTGCCCTTTTATCCGAACATCCTGTGTTGGGATATACCACAACTAAAGTGATATTTCACTGTAGGCTGTCCTTTGTCACTTTGCTTTTCTACTGCAGTGAAATAACAAAAAGAAAATAAAAACTCTGCCATCTTTTAGATTTTTGAGCACCTCCAGAGTGTGTAAATAACTTCGTAGCACTCTTGTCTCTGACTGTTACTGATAAAAAGTTTGTGGACACATACATGAACTTCTTGTCCAAATGATAAGCGTTAACATATAGTCATGTTCTATCATTTAATGACTAGTGACAAGCATAATACTGTTTACAAGTTAAGAATATTTTATGTGATCATGCACTCCTATAGGGTGAGAAGGCCTGTCTTCCTGATAGTATTTTACTTTCTGCTGCAAAAATCCACTAAGGGTGAGTTTTCTATAGGCTTATAGTAATCTAGATACCAAGCTCACCTCACTATGGATTTCTTAATTGGCACACTCTTCACAAAATAACTAATACTAAATCACAAAATAACAATTCAATCCTAAACCTTATAATACTTTACACTATAATTGCTGTGACTGGCATCACTTGTTTTCAAGGTGCAAACATGGGTTTATATATATACATGGTTGATGGACTGTCCTTAGTTTGTAGTTCGAAACAAATCAGGTTTGTTAATAATTTCTCTCTGATCTTTAGGTTGTGCAACAGTATATCAAACAGTCCTTGCTGGAAAAGGAGCTCCTTTATTTTGGCCATGAGATCTTTGGAATCACATTTGTTGATCCTGTAAGTCTTTAAACCGTAGCTCATGATAAAAATTTTTTTGGCTTAAAAGACAGCCAATGGATTTTAACATTTTATTAACATTTTTTAGGACACATGGACACCTGCAGAGGTAATGCCCAAGAAACTCCGGGATAAGCAGAAGTAGGTTGATAATGGAGAATGTTAAAAGGACAGGTGGGGCTGCAGTTTTTGTGAGCTCTGATTTTACACTGTGCTGCTGTATTGTACAGAGCAGATCGAGAAACAGCTGCTCGGATTACGGAGGAGATAGGAAATCTTATGAAGGAGATCGAAACGCTAGTCGAGGAGAAAAACAAGGAATCGTCAGATATCAGTATGCTCCTGAACGATGGAGAGCAGCCTAAAGGTATTTTCAAAGATGGATCTGCTCGAAATTGTGCCATAATTTGAAAAGTTTATAAAAGTATAACATAGAAGTTTGTTCCAAGTTTTCAACAGTGTTCTGTCCCTAAAGCCCTTAAAGAATGTCAATTACTTTTTTTTTGTTTGTAGAAAGCAACAATGCGTCAGATTCTACTCAGACTGACAGTCTGGTGTTGGATGACATAAAAGTCAGTATGACAGCCAAGATGTTAAACGGGTCACAGAGAGTCGTGCTGGATGGAGTCATCGGTGATGATGAATGTCGAGAATTACATCGTCTTTCAAATGTAAGTTCTTAAACATAGTGTGCTGTTTATTTCCTCTCCCCTAAGTTTTATTTAGTTTACATTGTTACACACATCTTGTGCTATGACTGTAATGTGCTAAATGAAAGACAAAGTTCTGCAAGATAATCTAAATATAACAATAGAACAATTTGTTGAAAGCTTGTACTAGTTGTTCATTTCTTTGTGTTCTGAATGTGTCATATGTACTTAGGACAAGACTAAGTGGAAATCTATCGCTTGGCACACACTCACTTGCACAGACACAAACACACACTATATATAGAGGCAAATTGGGTAGGGCAATTTACATTGGATGTTTTTGACTATGGGAGGAAACTGAGAAGCCGGAGTACATGCGGACACAGAGAGAACATGGAAACACTAATCCACTGTGCCCCATCCTTAAACTATGACTTATACATTTCGTTTTTGTTTATAGACTGCGGCACAGAAAGGAGATGGCTACAGAGGACGGCCTAGTCCTCATTCTCCGAGCGAGATGTTCCAAGGGGTCACTGTGCTCAAGGCTCTCAAAGTAAATTCCATTTTACTCTTCACCATTAGAACCATTGCTTAATTGCATACTACATTAAGCCTATTGTAATAATCACTATGCTCGCACCACCCTCTTCATGCTTCTATGTTCCACAGCTTGGTCAGGATGGTGTGATTCCTCTGAAGGCTGCTCGTCTGTTTTTTGACCTCAGTGAGAAAGTCCGTAAGGTGATCGAAACCTACTTCAGTCTCGAGACTCCTCTCTACTTCTCCTATTCCCATTTGGTTTGCCGCTCCGCCATCGACGGTAAGCTGTGTTTGTTTTAGAGTCTTACCCAGAAGCTTAAATACCCATGTAGTCTTTTAAATAATATAAGTGTAGCAGCTACAAAGTCTCCAGAGTGTAAGCAGCTTAACTTTTATGCTTGTTGGACACTGCCAGTTAGGCTTCCAGCACTGCAGCTCAGCCTCTTCTCTCCTGCCTCAGATGAGACCTGCCTTTTTATCTGATGCCTCTGTACCAGGTTGTAACTGTTATATCACTTTGACTTTGTTTAAAGAAAAACAAAAAGAACGAAATGACCTGAGTCACCCTGTCCATGCTGACAATTGTCTGCTGATCTCAGAGCTCAACGAGTGTATCAAAGAGCCTCCAGCATATACACACAGAGACTACAGGTAGCATTTATTCTTTTTCTTTATAGTGGAGTTTTCATTCCTTTACTTATTTTTTCTAATGCTTATGCTTTTGTTTTAGTGCAATTCTTTACCTTAATGATGATTTTGAAGGAGGAGATTTCATCTTCACAGAACTTGATGCCAAAACAGTCACTGTAAGACTTTTAAGAATTTAACTGCAATGTCATATGTCTGGTATCTGACTATTATTAACAAATATGATACTGAGCTACATTACATCCTACTTGAATTTTACATTTCAATTAATGTATGAGGTAATAGAGACTTTATTTAAAAGTGATACGTAGGTAGCGCCAAAGCCCTTTTTGAATTGAATTAGTTTAGTGCAGCAGTGCTGCTGTAGTTTCATTTGAACATCTCAGTGACACTAATGGAAAAAGAATACTGCACCATCCAAATAATACCTGCGCTGTGGTGGTACATTTGGGGTCCTGACCTAGAGAACAGAGTAAAGGGGATGTACCCAGTATGTACTGTAGTCCTCAAACAGATGGACTACAGTCTGGAATTGTGGAAATACAAAGTCCAGCTTCACAGTAAGTGGAACTGAGAGCATGGACGTTGAGTGGAGCAAAAGGAGATGTGTCCAAACTTTTCACTGTACTGTGTTATTTGTTTAACTAGTTTTGTGACTTATGTAGGCAATGGTGAAGCCGCAGTGTGGTCGTGTCGTGGCATTTGGTGCTGGTAAAGAGAATCCTCATGGTGTCACAGCTGTGACTAAAGGTCAACGATGTGCCGTAGCCCTCTGGTTCACTCTGGATTCTCGCCACAATGAAAAGGCAAGTTTGCTTTTGTGAATAAAAGCAATTTCATATTTTTAACACTGATAATATCATACCAAGCAGATGGTATAATAAATATTGTTAAAAAATATACGAATATGAGATGTACTGCACTTGCTTACATAAAGTGAAAAAAAAAATCCAGGAAGCGGAGCAGATTTGGCACTGATACTAATAATGATGAGTTGATGAGTATAAATTTATATATTTTAATGCTCTTTTAGGAGCGAACTCAGGCTGAGGAGCTGCTGAAAATGCTCTCCAGCCCCTTGAATGCAGAATTCCAAAAAACAGAAAAAGTGGACAGCATGAATACATCACTGGACCCAGAAAACATGACGCAGGACGAAAGCAACGTTGCATCAGAGACGAAAACGATATCTGCAGAGGCACAACCAAGTAAAACTACTGAAGAGGATATGGACACCGTGGCTAAATCAAAAACAAGCAGCAATGATGAGCAGTCAACAGACAGCGGTGCCAAAAAAACAGCATCAAAAACAGCAAGCAAGACAAAATCCAAACCAGCAGCAAAGGGAAAAACTAAAACTAATAAATCTGAGAAACCAGCTGTTAAAAAGAAGACCGTAAAAGTATCAAAAAAGACTGAAACAGACAGCAAACAAGCTAAAACGAAAAAACCCAAGCCCTCAAAATCGAACTCACAAAAAGACAAGGAGGAATTATGAGTTTTAGCTACAAGTTTATTTTAATTTTTTTAAGTAAGATGTTTTAGTATTGTTCTGTTATGTGTGTTATGTTTGTATTTCACACATTGGAGAATCCTGGAACTTGAAGAAAGCAAACGACAATCTGATTCCTTTTTTCCAAAATGCCCTCCATGTTAGATTGAATGATGCAACTTTCAAATGGCATTTGCAATTAAAATAAAAGAGAAAATGTATAATTAATTACAACAGAGTCTTCCTTTCATGAACTTAAAGGATTCTATAGTTTCTTTTGCCTGGTTGTTTTTGCAACAGTCTTGGTTTCCTCCCAACTTCAAATGATATGCCAATAGGACCTAGCCACTGGAGGTGTCCTTATTTTCATTGCACTTACAGCACCGGTCTCAAACTCCAAGAAATGCTAGTGTTGGGCCTAGTTAAATAATAGGGTTGGCATCTTGTGGAAAAACTGACATGTCAAATGTGGCTCTTCTTTGCTGTGACCTCCCATGAAGAGAACCAGAAAGAAGCAGAAGAAGGAAAAGAAAACAATCCCTTATTTATATCCATGTGTTAAAATGATTTATATTCTGATCAGCCCGAGATTCGAAGAAACATTTCCAAACCGTGATGAAGGTACTCAAAGTATTGTCTTTGAGAGTGTGAATACTAATGCCCACTAAAATCTGATCTTTGGTTTAAACCATTTGTTTCTGCCACAGTTCTTTCATCAGATTCCTTACAGTTATACCTAACAGTATATTCATACATTTACATGAACATTACATTAAATATCACAGTTATATAAGTAAGTGCACGGATTTATCAGAGTGATTAGCATATTATTAACATAACATATTTATATAACAAGTGGATGTGGGTTGTTGCAATACAATTTCCAGGCCCCAGTTTAAATTCCTTCATATTGTTACTGACTGTGGTTGGACACGTATTTTCCGTGGCATGTCTGAATTTTCATATTCAAACATTTCATGAGCCCGTTAACAATTTAAAAATCACGGTGCATTATAGTTTGTATTAAATCAATTGTACTCTAGAGGGCAGCATTTACTTGGGACTTGTCTAAACAAGTTTCGACATTAACTAAAAACAGAAAGCGGTGTAGAAATTCTAAATGACTTAATAAAAGGCAATTATATATTATCATACTAGTCCCTGGCTAGTTTACTTTAAGGGATCTGTACAAAGAACACTCATTAGTTTAAATACTCATCATTTGCATATTATAACACTTTCACATTCAATTTGACCTGAAAGTAATAGAAGAGATATTCACTATCTATTTTGACTATTCGCTAACTATTCACAAAAGTGTCAATTTTAAAGCAGTTTATATATTTTAAGCAGTTTGAAAAGAAACCTATAAAAAAGTGTATTGTTCTTTTTTTAATTTTTTTTTTATTATTATTATTTTTTTATTAATGATTTGCAAACACAGGTGAGTTATTCTTGTTCATTTTGCTGCAAACAGACAATATTTTATCATTTGAATGTAGCATATCTTTTGCTGTTTCTTCAAAGTGGTTTAAAGTACTTTTTTGTGTGGAGTTTGGTGGTTCTTTCTGTTTTAGTGCAGGATTCAACCTTGAGACACAAGGTGCCAGAGGAGTGAACATTTTTATCCTGCATTTTAAATGATATAGTAACCATCATCATCAGCAATGCAGAGCTGAAAGGATATTGGGAGGGAGCTATGAAATCTGGAAACTCAGCCACTGTCTGCAGGTATGTAAAATACATCTGTCTGACTTCTGAACTCCATTTACAACCCTGTACAATATGTGTTCTATAGAACTACTATCATAAAATGTAAGACTGTATCAACTTACACAAACATATATACACACACTCAACAGGCTTGTGCCTCAGATGGGATAATTTGACATACCATGATGTTTTCACCCTCAAGAAGTGTTTGTCTATCTTGTTGCAGCACAGCTTTGATTTGGGGTTGATTGGTTATTGGTTAGGCTCTGGTTTAAATGCACATAGTCAATTATGAGCAATTACAGTGCATTTTATTTATTCATTCATTCATTATCTCCCGCTTATCCTCTATTAGGGTCGCGGTGGGGTTCCCCATGCCCATCCAGGGGAGAACGTCTCGGGCGCTG